>BPLR01019271.1:0-46609 GCA_021605095.1 Caerostris extrusa | reverse complement strand
AGTTACGTATTGCTAATCACGTTCTCGGCTTGTGTGGAATTCTACATAAGCTATCTATAAACCGTACAACCTGTCTGATTAAATATCGAAGATATAGACTGATAAATATAGACATTCTTTTTGATAAATCCAAAGCTGCCAATATGGTAACCGTCATTCAATTAACGCGCTTTGCAATCTCTTGAGATATTTTCCTGTATAAATCCTAGATCTACAAGCACCTACTTAAAATATTAAATTGATTCGCTCTATATAATTACTATTATATAAATAAGTTATCAAATTCATGCATAGATATCTAGATATAAATTGGAAGCATTATGTTACTAATGCAATAGGAAATAAATCCATTAAAGAACGATATTGGGTATCCGAAAATATTAAAATACTTGTGTAATGCATTAATTTTAAAAGTAATCAGTTATATTAGTTTTAGTTACTTTCTTGTCATTTATACGATCAAAAAAAAAAATAAGAAAAATATGGCACCAAAATTCAAAGAACTAACATAAATTTCTCATTGCTTAGGTCTCAAAATTTAACGACGATATGTGTTTTTTAAAGACATTATCATGCTTTCACAACTTTAACTGATGACATAGCGTTTTAAATCTAGAAATTTTTCTTACGCTAAATTTCAATGCTTACCAAGTCATGATAGAATATTTTTTTAGTACAAAATATAATCATGCTGCAACATATAAACATATGTTTTAAATTGACTATTTATGACTAAATAAATTACCATAATTAAACTTCAGGAACCAGAGAACAGACATTAAAAGAATAAACTAAATAAAAGAATACACTTTTTATCTGTAAATGTTAATTTAAGTCACTTACATGTAGTTTTAAAGATGTAGGATGAATATTTGTAGAACTAAAATGTGTCTCAAGTTTCTCATTGCCGATTTTTAGATGAACAATAAATAAAAATTATTTGTCTTTATTATATCTACCATTATTTTTATAACCCTATTATAAAAACTTGAAAATTATTTAGAATTATTGTTCAAATAAATATTATAAAAAGAATTTGAAAACGATATTCTTAATATAAAAAATTAGAAAAGGATTTTCAAATAAATATTATAAATAGTTGAAAAGGATATAATAATTTAAAAACGATGTAGAAATTTATTATCATTGTTGAAATAAATATTATAAAAATTTGAAAATGACGTAAAAATTAGAAAGCGATTTAGAAATACATTAGTATTTTTCAAATAAATATTATAAATAATTGAAAACGATATAAGGATTTAAAAACTGCTAGAAATATATTTTGCATTGCTGAAATAAATATTATAAAAATTTGAAAATGATATAACATTTGAAAATGACGTAAAATTTGAAAACAATTTATAAATATAGCACATCGTTCAAATAAATATTAAAAAAATTTGAAAAACAAAATTCCTATTATGAACATTTGAAAAAAGATTTAGAAATATATTAGTACTGTTCATATAAAACTCTTTTGTGCTTTTAACTATGAAAATACTTTAAAAGTTGTAATATTATTGTGACTTATCTGAAAATTTTAAATAAATATATATATAAATCAAGATAAGCTTCTTTTCTTTATGTGACGTCCTTTCTATGCTATCCTTTTTCTTTGTGCTACAGTTACAGTTACAGAATATCCGAACTTCAAACTTTTAACAATCTAACTCTGCTTAGAAGAAAATGGCGCAGCTATCGAGGGGTCTTTTCTACCATAACGAGTAGTAAGACGTGAAATATCCCCTTTCTTCTTGTGTAATAGGCAAAAAGAAGATTGTTTCAGAATATTGCTGGACATTTATATTCTCCTGTAGATCAAAATTTGAACTCGAGTGCTTTTATTCATCTTTTGGAAATGACATTATCCTTTTTTTTAGAAACCAATAAGTATTGGAAAAAAAAAAAATAATTGTAGTTACTATATATTCAATTATTCTTAAAGAACATTGATCATTTATATTATTATTATTATATTGCCAAATAATTTGAATACAATTCATTATTTATGTATTTTAATTTATTCATGACCAATTTTATTATGAGATAAATGTACAGAAGATTTTTATCCATACAAATATGGTGACTTAAAATATTATTCGACATAAAAATTTAATACTAAAAAAACGTGACATTAGAAATTTCAGAAATCATGTAGTATTAAATATTTATTGCAATTTCACTATTATCTTCTGACTATAGATAAAAATCGAAATGACGCGAATTTTAAACAGTCGATAAATCCCATGATTTTTCTTTTAAAAGCACAGGAGTAAACAATAAACGGTCCATAAAAACAATTTTTAAAATATTGTTTGATAAAAACAAATTAATGCTATAAAAATTTGACAATAGAAATTCACATTAAATATTTATCACGCTCCCTGATGTAAAATAAAATATATGGCAGTGTTGTAGAGTAAAAGAATATTGAAAATTATCAAATATAGAATAAAAATATAAAATAAACACTAATTATATAATAATTCTGGACACAGCAAAAAAAACTGATATTTGATATTCTCCTTCTTTACGTCACATATTAATAACTATACTAATAACATTAGAAGAACCCTGAATAACAATAATGATTATATATTTTCTTCCTCCTTTGAACGCAGCAGCCCCATAGCTTTTTTGGAAGATTTCCCTTGAGACAGGAGACGTTTTCTCTTTATGGATTAGGGTTGTCAGTCCAACGCTCAAAGTTCAAAATCCTACCAATCGTACGCATCCATGGCACCGGGACTCGAACCTGAAACCTTTAGCACCGACCACTAGTCATTTGGCCATCAGGCCTCTCTCTCTCTCTCTCTCTCTCTCTCTCTCTATATATATATATATTATACATATAAAAGGAGTATATATGTGTATATATATATACATATATATATATATATATAGCTGAAAGGGGCCGAGGGAGTCTTGAGGTCAGGATAATGGCATGAACCCCTAACAACAACCTTCAAGAATATAGAGTGATGCAACTTCCAAAGTTTTTTGCCATTGGCTTACAGGTAGCTAAATTTGATGTGGTAGTTTCAATGTTATTCAGGCTTTTCTTCTACAACCTGGATAACATTGAATTTACCCCATCTCGGCCGACCATTTAAAAACAATAACACGCTTTTTCAATACTATGCTGCCACAAAATATTTGAAATTACGCTCTAATGTAAATTCCAAAATCCAAGAGTTTCTAGAAACAGTTTTAAAACTTAACACCCGAAAACGAAAACCAGGAAACAAATGTTTTCATTTCTTTTTAATCGAAATACTTCATCGTCATCGTCTGTGTATTTAAACGTCAATTCTATAAATTCCTCGCATAACAGAGCTCACAGGTGGCTCGAGAAAGTTTTTTAATTCATTTACTCAAAGCATGCTCCTCCAAGAAGGAATATGTCCTACCCCAGAGAAAAATGGCGCCTGAAATTTGAATTTATTGTCAGTAAACGTGACGTATTAATAATACATAGGACGGCGTTTACCAAGAGATTAACTCGACAATTACCACTCGTCCTATGCTGGTAGAATAAATCTTTTGAATATTTAATTTACCTCGTACTTGGTTGCCACTAGGGGCGGTAATACCAGAGGTGCAATGCCTTCCTCCTCTTCCCAACTTAAGATGTTACCTGTGTATCATTTCTAGACTTTCAATATAAGAAATTTAACCTCGACCCACCCTATGATTACAAATAATACAGAAACAGCAAAGCAAAGTATTCCGTTAAGTTAACAACGTTCGCCTTTTCTTATTTTTTTTTTTTTTTTGCTTAATTACTACGCATTTTCCTCTTAGAAAGTATGCAAACATTATAAAATTATCACTAAAATAAAGATAAATGATTATTTTTTGCAGAAAGAAATTGCGAACGATAACACAATTATGTCAGAAAATGACACTATCTTGCCCACAATTTGTAAAGCAGTAGAACGCTGCTGCTGGATTCATAGTTAGTTTTTATTGTGTTTTTCCCCTTTTTTTGCCAAAGGGAATTTTATTTTCCCCTCGAAGGTATTCAGTCAGTTTAGTTGTTTTCTGACAGCCATATTTATATCTTTATCGCTTTTTATGTGATAAATTCTCACTGAATGGAAATGAATCGAATTCTTATGATCAAGATATGAGTGATCTTATTTGATAAAGAGGACAATTTGCAGAGTTTCTGAAAAGTAATCAAAAGGATATTTGAATATTTCTTTTGATATAATTTGTATCCTGCAGGATAAGAGTGACGTACGTTAGGACATTAATCGTCGAATTAATTTGATTAGACGAAAGTTAAAAATGTAAGGATAACTACTGATTTATCAAGGGAAATACGAAATGTATTTCAATTTGAGACTTATGCTAATGAGTGTTAGTTTCATCGTTAAATTTAATTATGCATTACGGCAAAAGTAACGATTACTCTAAAATGTGTTTTATTACTTACTGTTCAAAGGCCTGAATGGCCCGAGTGGCTAGCGTTCTGGCGCTCGGTACCACAGGTTTAAATCCCGGCGCTGCCATGGGGTTTGTAGTGGTTCGCTGGAATCCACTTTAAGCCGTGTAGGTCCGTTCCTAATATGATAGTAGAGCGTTGCAGTTGCATTGTCACTCCGCGTGAAGGCTAATCTTTAAGTTACACGCCCTCTTGGGTATTCAAAGTGAGGAACGTCGGTGCAACCCTTATGGCATAAAAGATCCCGGTCTATTTGCTACCTGCATTAGAAAAAAAGAACTTACTGTTTAAAAACTTTCTCAAAACCATGGTATTATAACAAATTATCAGAAATAAAAAATGATACTGTTATTTTTTTTTTCGAATTCTATACATTTGATCGGACGTCATTTGGTACTAAAACCCAGTTGACAAGTAATACATTTTGCAATAACCCGCAAACATTATAACCACGGTTTTACATCAAGCATATTGAAGAATAATTCAGATATTTCCAATTTCTTGAGCAAAAACAAAGCTGAAACTATGGAATTATAAATAATTTATAAGTAATGAATAATCTGCAACATTACAAACCATGGTTTGCAATCAGAAATTGGAACAAATAATTCAGAGATCTCCGATTCCTTAACAAAAACAAAGGGCATTTCGAGAATTATTCTATCAGTTTCTCTGTCAAAGAAATGTCGCCAAAACTCTGCATTTGGAACTAGGTTCCTCACAAAAAGTATTCTGATCTATATTTTTATATCGAAGAAAAATTAAATTGAAAGTTTGAATCAATTTTGATTTATATATTTTATTTATTTTTTATTTTTTTATTTTATACATAAAATCATGGATACTGTTTGGACAGATAGGGTTCGTGGATTTCTTGACCCCTTTCAATTTTGAAAATTTTGTGGCAATCTGTAATTTTATTTTTTTTGAATTTCTTTCACAAACTTTTTATGTACATAATATTTTTAAAATTCTTTATTAAACTTTAAATTTAAAATATTTATTTAAATTGCTTTCACAATTTAATAATTATTTAACTAAATAATATAAAAATTGTTTTAAAAATCTTCTAGAGAAAGAAAAAACAATTTTATTTTCATTAAATTTAATTTTATTCAAAATAATTTTATTTCAATTATATAGTTAAATAATGAAAAATTGTTCTAAAAAATCGTCTGGGGAAAGCAAAGACAATTTTTCTGATTTTTCAAAAAACAAATCGTTTGGAATTCCATAGTTTTTATATTTTTTTTAAGATTGTGTTACGAGTTTTGTTGTTACATTAAATTCTTAATTTCATGGGTAACCTATATATCGATCTTACCGATTGTATTTTCAATTTCATTTTTTTATTCATTAAATTCATTTAAAAATCACAACAAAATATTTTAATATCACAAAATGTAATCTTTTATTTATAAGAAATGATTTTCAAATGTAAATGAAATTAATGACTTAAAAGTTATCTAATGAAAGCAAAAGACAATTTATTTCAAAGTGATATTTAAAAAAGAAAAGAAAAGAAAATCGTTTGGAATTTTGTAGTATTTTTTGTCTTTTTAAGATTGCTATGCATTTAGCTGTTATGCATTTTGTCCTTACATTAAATTCTAAATTTTATGGTAACCTCTATATCGGTGCAGCCGATTGTATTTTTCAATTTCATTTTTTTATTATTTTTTATTCATTAAATTTATTTAAATCACAACAAAAATATTTTAATACCGCAAAACGTAATCTTTTATTTATAAGCAATGATTTTCGAATTTCACAAATTTCAAATGATTTGATGTTTAACTTAATAATTTTTAATACATTTCATTAACTGCGTTCCTTAATTTATTATTGCATTTTAATTATCTTTCGTATTCGTGTAAATATTAATTTTACAGTTTCAGCATATTTTCATCAATTTAAAATTAATAAAAGATTCATTCAAAAGATTAAACATGAATGTACAGTTTTAAATTATTCTCAAAAGATATTTATCATACCAAATAAACGATAATATTTATTTATCATGGTAATTGAGAAATTATTTTTAACATAAATAAAATGTAAAATAAATACTCAAAATGAGTTGAAAATGATAATAAATCTTTTCATTCCATTTAATCTTATATGAAGTCTATTCATCTTGGAAATATTATATATTCAATGGATTTGTAATAAGTGTTTTAATTTTTAATTTTTAGAAATTTATTAAAAAACGATTGAATCTTTGGCTTTCAAAATTTCTAGACATTTACATTGATGTAGATTTTTCCATTACATTATTTGATAAAACATCTAAACAAATTAACTTAAGGAAAAGGACTTTTATGAATAAGAATTTTTCCTCACCACGCTTTAATTTTCTTACATATATTTAAATTATTTCCTTTCTCCGAATGGCAACAGAAGCGAAATTATCTGCACATCTCAAGAGATTCCATAAATGGCGAAATCACACAAAATTCATCATCTGCTCGCGGATATTTTTTCATTCCAATTTCATCATTTGCATGCGAAATTTTTCTACGAGCAATCCTTGTCTGTGGCTTCAGGACGAAGATTTCGCGTTTCTTTAAAATTCAATTACGTTTCTTGAATATAATATCCATTGAAACGGAATAATAACATGGCGGAATTATGCTTCATAAATATTAATCGCAAAATGATAACGAAGAATCATTTATTATTCTACGAATCTTGTCTGGTTATTGTAATGTTCGCTGAAATAGAAATGTGTTTCGTTTCTCATCGTTGCTGGAGATGTAACTTTAGTTAACAAGATTTACAAATTGAAATATTTGAAGTACAACTAACTGAAATATTTACTCCAAATGGAAATAGTTGTTCTTAAAATACAGTATTTCCCATGCATACAGAAACTGTCCTTTGTGGGGTTTGGTTTAGTTAATTAAGAACTTCAATTCTTATAAATATATTTTATTTAAAAAATGATTAATTATTAAACTCGGAGATATTGTTAAAGAACTTAAAATTGTTATATTAGAATTATTATAAAAAATTAACATTGTTATAATAATTAACATAGGAATTTGACACTGTTATATAAAGTTATTATAAGAGTTTAACATTGTTAAATAAAATTATTATAAGAATATATCACTTTTAGATAAGAATTTATTATAAGAATTTAATATTGTCTGTATTATTATAATTTATGTGTTGTATAAAATATTATTATAATCATTTAACGTTTTTATAAGAATTGTAAAAATTCTTATTATTAGGCAGGGACGTTATAGTATAATTATAAAAAATTCGAATACTCAATTGACTTTAAAATATTCTAACTACGCAAAGTGGTTTTTTTTTTTCATTAACTATTTACTCATGTGTGTATTTACTTCATGTGTGCATTATTTATTTTCATTAACTATTTACTTCATGTGTGTATTAAAAGAATTCTATGTGCTTGGCATTTTAAAAATACTTCTTCATAGGAAAGTTGTTTTCTATGAACAAAACATAAATAGATTAAAAAGCAATTGCTTCTTCATTTTTCAATGCTAATTTTTGTTTTTGTTCCTAATACATGAATTAAATAGAAGAATCAGTTGCACTGAATGTATCTCAAATAAAAATTAATTTATTTTAAGTTTTAGTTAAAATAAAATGTTTGGGAGGTAAGCAAAAAAATGTTTTATCGAAATATTTTTTTTAAAGTTTAAAAAATTTTAATTTTTAAAATTCTGAAAAACTTGTTTAGTATAACAATATCCCTATAATTTCCTCTCACTCTCTGTTTATAAAGTAAAAAAAATGTTTGTTTCTTCCTATTTTTAGAACTCTAAACATATAAAACATAATCGAATTCCTTTTTTTTTTAAACCCTGAATACATTTTCAACTAGAACATATCCAAACAAAGTAAAAAAACTATCTTTAATTATAGAAAATAATAATGACGAACAAATTCTGCTTTGAATTTACTCTCTTAAAAATCCTCTGCTTTCATCAGATTTATCTTAATAGCCAGCGATTTAAATAATTTTTTATGTTGCATAAATTAAAAATAAAATACTGAAAATTCCAATTTTTTTTATGAAATAATTTGCAATTTTTATACTTAATACCTAAACATAAATTTTATAAATTTTAAAAACGATTTATTTTTAATAGAAAATTATAATATATGATAGAAATAAAATTAGTAAATAATTTATACATATATAATTAATTTATAAATTATATGTAATTTATCCACTATAAATTTTAATTAAATTTTTACACTTAAAATTTGATCTAATTTAAATTTAATTAATTTAATTAATTATTTGACTTAATTTAAATTTATTAAATTAAATTAATTACTTGATCTAATTTAAATTTCATTAATTAATTTATTAATCGTCTGCTTTTATGTTTTGAAAAATTTTAAATTATTTGCAATTATTTGAGTGAACGAGATTAAGAATTGTTTGTTTTTAGAGATATTCTCGGAATTGAAAAATATCAACTTTTGTAGTTCTTTCTTTTTAATTTGTTTTAAAAATACCGCTATTATATATGCTGAAGTTCTTTTTTTCAACACTTTAAATTCTTTTCATTTATATATATTTATTTATTTTAATTTGCAGTATTGGAATGAAAAATAAATTTTAATGTTTATTCTTTTAGTTTGTCTAAATAAGCTACAAGTTTAGTCGTCTTCTTTTATTTATTAATCATCTACTTTTATTTATTTAAAATTTAATGAATCATTTGTAATTATTCGAATAAATGAGATTAATAATTGTTTGTTTTTAGAAATATTCTCAGAATTGTAAAAACTTTTTTTTTAGTATTTTTAAGTAGCTTCTATTTAATTTGTTTCAATAATGCTACTATTACAAAAATTCCGTTTTTTAAGTTTTAAGTTTTTTTTTTAAGTTCTAAATTCTTTTTATTTATATGTATTTTTTTTTTTTGCATTTTTGGAATGAAAAATTTTTTATTATTTTTTAAATATTTACAAGTTTAGTCGTCCGCTTTTTATTTATTAATCGTGGGCATCTATTTTTTTTTTTTTTTTTTTTTTTTTAAGTTTAATGAATCATTTGTAATTATAAGAATAAACGAGATTAAGAATTGTCTATTTTTAGAAATATTCTCAGAATTGTAAAAGTAAACATTTTTAATTTTTTAAAGTCCTTTCTATTTAATTTGTATCAATAATTTCGATGTTATATATGCTTTTTTTACATTCTACGTTATTTTTATTTATATGTATTTTTATTTTATTTTGACATATCGTAACGAAAAATAAATTTCAATGTGTATTCTTTTAATTTACTTAATTCTTTTTGAATATGTGTCCCGCCCTACGGTTAATCTTTTAAAAATTATACACTAATTATAAATTATATATAAAAAATTATTATGTTTAATTTTAAATTATATATAATTTATCAGCGTTAAATAAAATTAAGCTACAATTTAATCGTCTGTTTCAATTTATTAATTTTCTGCTTCTATTTTTTTTAAATGTAATGAATAATTTGTAATTGTTTGAACAAACGAGATTAAGAATTGATTGCTTTTAGGCATATTTTTGGGATTGAAAAGATTGACTTCTGTAGTTTTTAAAGTTCTTTCTATTAATTTGTTTCAATGATTCCACAATTATATATGCTGAAGTGTATTTTTAACATTCTAAATTCTTTTTTGTTTATCTTTTATTTTGTAATATTGCAATGAAAAATAAATTTTAATGTGTAGTATTTTAGTTTATATAATTCTCTTTGAATGTGCTCCGGTCTATTGTTAATCTTCTGATATTTTCAAATGTCACTCGAAAAGAAATTTTACATGAATATTTTTTAATTTCGAATAAATTCAATGTAATGTAAAAATTATTTAGAATTAATGCTAATTTATTGTATTACTGATTAACATGCATAATAACTTTTATTATTTTGATGCATTTTTTGTTTGTTTTACACAAAGATATGTATCATGGTAGTCGTCTGGCAAAATAAATTCCATTTTTTTCAAATATTTGCCTTTCGTTTTGTTGTTGTTTTCAGTTTCTAGATAGTCAAAGTGTTTCCATTTTTCTTATCTTTTTTTATAAATGTTATGAAACGATAGCAAAATTTTAAAAACTTAGCATGTATGCAATAAATGCTCCAACAATGTATGAAAATGTATTCATATTTTGATTTTAATAATCTTCAGTAAATTAATTAATCTATCATAATCTGCTTTTGTACCTGTTCAGTTACAAAATTTCTGATAATTTTGGCTTTCAAATAAACGAAACAATAACAATATCTTATTTATTTCAAAAATAAACTTATTGGACTTGCACCCACCTATACTCATTAAAAGTAACTATTTTTAATGTGAAATATAAATTTAAATTTTCTAAATTCAAGCATTATTATGTTATGAATTTATTTTTTTTTTTCTTTCAACTATATGTTTCTAAAATTTCCTACACGTAACGTGTAATGATAAATATTTATATTTGTAAACATAATATCTATTTTTATAATTAAAATATATTCATTCAGAAATAGTAATATTTGTTTAATTTTTAAAATATGTCTACTCAACCTTCACGATTATTAATTTAAAATAATTAAAATTAATTACAACTAATTTAATCTAAGATAATTAAAAAATGGTATTACTTTAATAATCATTTAATTTTTATTTAATAAAAAGATTTAAGAAGTTTTTATATGATCGGTATAAAAAAATATGATAAGCATTTATCATATATAAAAATGCATTGTTTTAAAAAAATATGAATTACTATTTTCTTTTTGATTAGATCTATTTTATCAATATGTTCTTAATGAAAAAAATTTGAAAATATTATTTGAGTAGAAAATACAAATACGTTAAATACTTCTGAAACTATTTATCGGAAAACATATTTTTGCAGAAGTTTTTAACCAGAATGTTTGATTTAAAAGCAATTCTGTATCATTCTATATAAAACAACTCACATAAAATGGATACATATGTCTTTCCTTCTTCTTCATTGACGTAACGGCCCCATGGTGGGCCAAGGCCTACTGGCAGATTTCGAGACAAGAGAAGTTTTTCTTTTTACTGGGTACGGCTATCCGCCCTACGTGCAACGCCTACTGTCATATCAGACAAGGATCTACGGTTTAAAGTAGATTCCGATGAACAACTAAACATCCATAGCACCGTCGGATCTCGAACTCGAAACCTATGGCACCGTGCTCCAGAGGATGCGTATGTGGTGCTACAAAATTGTTTTTTTTGTATTTATTTAAAAATGTTTTAGATATAATTCTCAATAAAATTCTGTCTACAATTTTTGAGCAATGTTCTATCTAAAACATTCCTGCTAAAATTGAAATTAGTTTACACGTATTTCTTCTCTACTACATAATCAATTGGCTAGCGCTCTGGACTTTGGTACTACAGGCTTCAGGTTCGAATCTTGGCGGTGACATGGACGTTTGTTAGTGATTCGGAATTCACGTTAAAATGTAAGTTCTGGTCTAATTGCCTAAAGTGTGTATTCATAATACCAAAACTGGTGGGTTTTCTGTAAATCATTTACACTTTGGCCTACAGGAAATACAAGATATTATAAGTAATAGTCAATAACATTATAAGAGAATTGGGTGTAGGGCTGACAACCAAACTCCATAAATAGAAAACGTCTCTTGTCTCGAATTCCGCCTTCGCCCACTATGGAGCTATTGAGCCAATGAAGAAGAAGAACGCTAGAGAAAGGGTAAATTATTGATGAGGGTAAAATCATGGCTGCATTGAAGAAAGGTGTCTTACATTGTACTATATTTCATTTAATTCAATATAATTAAACAATAAATTATCTCTAAGGAAATATGGGTCATTGTTTATGATAATCTGGTTACCAAATCCCTACATTAATAATAAAAAGTACACTTTATAAAAATGGGTTTGATAATTCCTTTGCAAACAAATTGACACAAAAAAATGGACAAAAATATTTAAAAAATACAAATGAGTAATTAATTAGTTGTTAAATAAGATTTATTTATATGCAAATAATATTATTTAAGTTATTTGTTCTAATGAATATGTAAGACATTCGATCTTTTAGAGTATTCATTCACATCAGAAATTATAATCAAAAGGGAATGAAAATGGCAAATGAAACAATGATGCAAAGAATGTGGTAAATGGCAAATCAAATCAGATAAAAAGTAAATTGAGAACTGTCTATTAGAGGCATATGCTGCTTGCTATGTAATAGTTTTTGAAATATCTATTTAAAAAAAAATAATTAATAGTTTCCCTAAAGAAAAGTTAGTTTTTTTTACATATTTTATTTATTTTCATTTACTGATATTAGTTAAAACAATAATATATATTGATATGCAATTGAATTATTTAATGTACTTCGTGTGGTAAAGCATGCAATAAACGTTTATAACCCGTAAAGTAAAACATATACGTTAGTAAGTAATGACCACTATGACAAAGTAAACCTACACAATGCACTTATAAAAGATGCCTAAGTCCTTCAATTTTTCTTTTAAACTTCATTTCTGCTTGGTAAGAACCTCGGACACTAAGTAACATAATCCACGGAATGCACCCTCCTGTACTCCCAAAAGGGCATGTCTTAATCCTATTAGCCAAGCCCGTGTGTCATGGCCACTGCCGAATCAGACAGCAATTCCAAACATCCCTAAGAAATGCGTTTCTCGTGGAGGTCGCTAATAATTTCTCGCTACTGGAGGTGAAATGTGGCTTCTAAACCGGCATGGTCTTCCCCACCTTTCAGCTTTTTCTTTTTTTTGTTTTAGAAGACAGCGCGGAATGATTTGAAGGTCGCCGGGCGCCCTGTTGGCGTCCCATATTTCACGCCACTGCAATCGTCGCCAAATCTGGCTTATTAAAACGGGATAGATAAATTAACGTCGTAAATTGCTAGTCAAATCCACAACCTACATAAATCGCAAGCTTATTTGAAAAGGAATGTTTAAAGGGAACCGCAGTGTCATGTCCTAACGGGGTGGAGGGAAGAGCCGGAATCGTATTTTTCATCAAGAGATCGGTTGGAGTTGGAAATTTTGTAAAATGTTACAGCAAGCAGTTTCGGTTTTTTTATAGTGCTTTAAGTCTATTTGTCACTTTGCTGTAAGATAATAATTTCAGCAAGAGTTCCTGGAATTATTTTTAGGTTCATCTTTCTAAATAAAACTGTACACACACACATCACACATATATATATATATATATATATATATATATATACGAGGAAGATTTAATTTATGATGTACTCTGAAGGTATTCTTGGAAAAAAAATTAATTTAGACAATAGTATTTGGTGAAACTATACTCCTTTTTAGTGTCACCTAATTCTTATTTTTTTGGTACTTGTTTGTGTAAAATAAACTATACATGCCTGTAAATAAAACATAATATTTTTAAATTATTTTCAAAATGAAGAAAATTGAATAAAATATATAATAAATGTTATTTTTTAACGTTAAAAATATATCGAGTGAGATTCATTTACTGTGGATTGGGTATTAACTAATGAACTCTCTCTGTCTATGTGTATGGAGAACTTCAGATGTAATTTGAAGAAGAATATATACAGAAATCCTTTTTTTCTCATTTAAAGAGAATATTATTTTCTATATAAAATATCTACTAAAGTTTTAAAAAAGACTCATTCGATAAAACTTATCAGATTTTCCATCGAACTAATATATTCCAAGGAGACTAATAATCAGAGAGCACGGAGACCTAACAGCAAGCAATACAACTGGCGAACTCTTTCTGTCTATGTGCATTGAGAATGTCCATATAATTAGAAGAAAGGAGGCAAAAATATTTTTTTTTATTTATACGAAATATTATTTTCTTTAATATATCTACTAAAGTTTTAAAAAATAGTTATTGGAAAACCTTAACAGATTTTCAATGATCTGATATATTCCAAGGAGACTAATAATAAGAGAACACGGAGACCTAGTAGCAAGCTATAAAGATTGCATGTATTTAAGATACCAATACCAATTTCTGAATGCAATATGTGTTATAATTTTTTATTTAAAATATTTTGAAACGCCAATTATATTTAAGAATATTTTCCTTTTCTTTTTATTCAAAAAAACATGTTATTCAACCCTTTAAAAATCTTTTTTTTTGGTGTTTTTATAGTTTTCACAATGAAAATATAATTTTTTAGATAAAAGAAGAAAAATACGTAAGATGTTTTCTGGTTTTCATAAATTCACTTACAATTATTTTTAATTAAAATAATACCATAAAATAACTTTCCGTTATAAAAATGTGAGTTTTATAATTAATTATATATTGAATCGAACAGTTTATGTCTAAATGCTTTTATAATTTATATCGCAAACATTTTTGTACATTACAACAAGTTATGTGGTCACAAATGAAATGTTACACTTTTTATTTTAATACAGATCTAAAAGGGATATATGGTGAAATAATACACAAGAAAAAAATTTCTGAATTATGTATTCAAAATATAAACAATGCTTCGAATTTTAATGCTAACACTACTAAACAAAGGCAATATCGATATTTTAATGCTAACAATGCTAAACAATTTTTTGTTACTTTGCTAACAATTATAAACAACGATTCGATATATTAATGCTAACAATTCAAATAAATATATGTTATAATGACAACAATGCCAAACAATTCTTCGTTATTTTAACGCTCATAATTCTAAACAATGATTCGATATTTTAACAATTCAAAACAGTGCTTCGATATTTAAGCAATGCTAGTAGATTAAGCAACTAAAAAAATCACTGAAAATTTATTGTTCTTAATGATTTATTAAACAGACTTACTTTTATAATTTGGAAAATTTTTATTGAATAAATATTTAGAAGAATTGTAATTTAAAAATAAGATTAAAGTTAATAAAATTCAATTTAAAATTATAAATAAATAAATATGTTGACAACACAAATTATAAAATATAGAATTTTTATACGAACTTTAAGAAGGATTATCAAAAAGAAAACTTCTGTTAATACTTTTCGGCTACTATTTTCAAATTCATCTTTAAATACAGAAATTAATATTATGTATACATAGACATAACTTATTTAGGATTGAAAAATAAATGCATATATTCTATTTTTTTTCATTTCATAGCTATTAGAATAAATATTATTATAATATAAATCGAATTTGATTATCCTTTGAACTATTTTATACAAAATAAAAATCACAAAAGATGGCGAATTAACAAATTAAAGAAGAAAAAAAAAAAGATTAATTTATTCCAAAGAACAATTTTTCCACAAACAAACGAACGCAAATTCGGAACAAAGATTTCGAACTTTGAGAAACAGAAACAAAACAAAATGGCGGACTATTTACCTTGTTGCCACCAACAATCTCGAAACTTCATTTTTAAAAAGCAAATCTTTAGCAAAAACTTGTAAGCAGGATCATTTTCAGAATTCCCTGCAGAGAAGGGAAGCAGTGTTTCGCTCAAATTTAATTAATTATAGGTTTATTGATTTCTTTGTTCTTCATCGGAAAGTCAGTAAACAGGGGTGAAAATGACAATAAAAGAATATTTTATTATCCTGGCCGGCGATACGTCTGGGAATCCAAGACAAATTTGTTGCAGAAAAGTTGTGCAAACAAAATCGGTTGCACCTGATTATTTGTAAAAGTAGAATGAAGACCTTTATTTGAATGAGAATTAAATTTTTTTTTTGCTGAAATTTTTTGTTCTATGTAAATTTGGAAACATTTCCGTTCGATTTGTTCTTAGACTTAAAATAAATAGAATTAAATTAAATGAAAAACCGAGAAAGCCAACAATAACGAAATCATTTTTAATTTAAAAAAGAGCAGTAACTTAATATTTATTTAGCCATGGCAATCTAAGGAATAGTTTTATTTAAAATAATTATGTCTTTGCTATTTCAAATGCAATCAATTAATATTAAAAAATGTCTTATTTTTAAAGAATTATTATTTTGTTAAGTTTTAATTTTTACTTAAAAAAATTAATGTTATTTATTTTTTTTTTTATTTTAAAAATTTTAAACTTTCATGAGACATTTTTTTATCTTTAAGTTTTTAATATTTATTTTAATTTTTTTAAATATTCTATTAATTAATTTTGTACATTGTTTGAAACCAGCATTGTGGCAAACGTACTAGGAATATCCAGTTTTATCTCTTTAAAATGACTTTAAATAAATCGTCTGTTGATCGTCATATTGTCTGTCTGTTGACGTTTTAAGTTACATCATTTAAGATCCATATCAGTTTTATCTAACTTCAAAAAATAATTTTTATATTCACTAAATGAAAAAAAAATTTACTATATAATGGATTAATTCCATGATTTTATCAGTATACAAAATTTTAAAGAATTAGCTCATCCATGTTTAGCAGTTAGAACTAAAATTGGCATTGGCTTGAATTGTTAGTCTGTGATTTTATTTTTATAATAAGTCTATTGTATATTTGGTACTTTTAAAAATAATGTGTGGATATTTAAAAATACGTAGTAAATATAAATGTTTATATAATAATATAAATGTTATATGTAATAAATAAATTAATCGTATATAAATAACTGACTTATCATTTATGGTGGTACAAATAACTGACTTATAAATTAGGACTAATGCTATATAAATTTTGAATATCTGGATAAAAGTCATGTTTTTAAATTTAATTTTAAATAAAAAAAATGTTTTTAAGTATTTTAAAACATCTGAATGAAAATTATAAATGGACTATTTTTCGAGATTTAGAATGCAGAAAATGGTTTTAATACGTATAATGTTTGTAAAGAAAAATGATGAAAATTGCAATATTTTGAAAATTCTTAATTAAAGAAAAGTTTTACAGAATTTTTATACCAATATATGTCTCTGTTATAGGTTTGAAATCCATTAAAACCATACGTCAGAGTCACATATGACCTTTGGGCTTAGGACTGACACCTTTTGTGCTCCGTAAAAATGAAACCGTTTCTGTTTCAGTTTCCACCAATAAGCCATGGTCCATAATGGATTGTAGTGCTAGGGAATTGCTTAGTTAATTTATATGTGCCTTTTAAGGGCATGAACTAAGATTTTTTTTTTTTTATACATACTGAATATTTATAATGATATTTTTATCGGACATTAGTGTACCGTTTATGCATGCAACAAGTAACCCAACAATAGGATATGAGGGGTAGATTTTAGGGTTATTATCTTGCACTTGCGTACTGCATGGGTAAAAACCACGGAAAAACTCCCACCTAACTTATCAAAAGACACGTTTCACAGGGTCCTACAATTCTCATCGGTTCTACTCCTGTCTGTAAACAGCGACTGCAATTGACGCTGCCAGCGAATTGGAACCAAAGCCTTTCTACTTGATAGTGCCAATGGCCACGTGTTGGATATTACAATTATATTGCGAATATATCTGGCACCAATTTTACAAAGAAGTCTGAAAAACTATAAACAAATATTTTAAAGCTTATTTTTAGAAAAAACATAATATTATATGAAAGCATTTTGAAAACTTTTGAATCCTAGAAAATTTTCACAAAATACCTGGCGACATCAACATAAAGATTGCAGACTTGTAAAATAAAATCCGTCCGAAACATACTTCGTATTTTGGAACAACAGACATAGAAAAAAAAATTTACTCTTAAAAATGATAAATGTGAATGAAGAAAAGAATAATATTTATCCCTCCGAGAATACATTTTGAAGAAAACTCAAAATTTCTTTACAACTTTTAGACCAACAGGACTGGACAGACGGGAAAGTTACTTCCTATGTCAATGCCGTCACCCTTTGGGACAAACCTCTCAATGTATTACAGTAAACCAGAGTTCCTTCTTCAAAAAAAATTCATTTTTCCCTAGAGGGAAAAAGTAGGGAAAACATCGCCAAAAACTCTAACTGTATCTCTGACAAATATAAATATACACTTTCACGCGTCGTAGATTTATGCTCTATAAAAAAAACTACTATGTAAAATACACTAAAAAACCCAGCCTACGCCTTGACGAAATTCACAGAAGATTCGTAAAAATACTTTTTTTTTTTTTTTTTTTTTTTTTCTCCTTTTTTACTACAGCTGTAATGTAAGTTTTTATGCTGAAAAGTTTTACCTTTTTCAATTGCGGAGTGCTGATGTTTGCAAAAAGTGGGAATATGAAAAAAATCGCAATTCTATTCAGTCGGATGATCCCTGGGCCATAAATCAACATGGAGGCGCTGAGACCTTCAATCACGTTCTCGGTTTGTGTGGAATTCTACATAAGCTATCTATTAACCGTAGAACCTGTCTGATTAAATATCGAAGATCTGGACTGGTAATTATAGACTTTCCTTGATATCCAGTTGCTATGGTAACCGTCATTCAATTAACGGGCTGTTGCAATCTCTTGAGATATTTTCCTATATAAGTCCTGTATCTATAAGCCCTCATGATTGCAATATTAAATTGATTCGCTCTATATAATTACAATTATATAAATAAGCTGTCAAATACATGCATAAGCATCTAGATATTAAATTTCGCAGTAATATGCTGCAATTATATTAGGAAATAAATCGATTAAAGAACGATGCCAAACTCGCGAAAAATATCCTTATTAATATAACTGTATAGTGCATTGAATTTTTAAAGGTGATCAAGTTAGTATTTCGACAGAATTTTTTCATTGTATATAACCAAAAGGCATTAAAATTCTAAGAACTGACATTTATTTTTATTGAATTTTCCTTAGAAAGTTTTAATACATATTATTAACTTTTATTTTACATGTAATAAAACAATTCAAGTAGAAAAATTGTTATTAATTTCGCAAGAGATTTTATCAAAATATTACTTTGAAAACATGAAATCTACATGTTAATTTCAAGAAAATGGTTCTACACTATTTTCGTTTCAATGATCTTCACCAACTTGGTTTGATTTATGATTTTAAAAGTCTAACCACAGTATGTTTAAAGAAATTATCAAGCTCTTACCTTAAGCTTTATTGATAATATTAAATATTATTATAAGTTTTAATAAGCTTAAATCAATCGAACAATTTTTTACGCTTTAATTTTCAATTGCTTTTTTTGTCAACTCATAATTGAATGTTTTATTAATATATGAATATATATCATGCTGCAATTGAACATTTATGTATCAAAAATTGACCATTTATGGCTATATAAATGGGTACTTCTTGGAAAATTTTAGGAATACACTTCAATCAATAAATGTTAATTTAAATCACATAATTGTAATTTTAAAGAGTAATTTTTTTATCACTTTATTAATGCCGAATTTTAGATGAACAATAAATAGAATTAATTTGCCATTATTATATCTGCCATTTTCTTTTATCAATCTATTATAAAAGTTTGAAAAAAGATTTAGAACTATGTTAGTATTGATCAAATAAATATTACAATGATTTGAAAACAATATAAAAATTTGAAAACGATGTAAAGATAGAAATTTAGAAATATATTATTATTGTTCAAATAAATATTACAAAAATTTGAAAATTATTTACGAATATACTAGTACTGTTCATATAAATAAAAATTGGAAAATTATTACAAATATACTGAAATATATTCAAATATATTGTTCAAATAAATATTATAACATTTGAAAATGATGTTAGTATTATAAAAATTTGAAAACGATTTAGAAATATGTAATAAAATTCTATTTGACTTTTTAAATATGAATACTTTAAAAGTTGTAGAATATTGTGACTCATCTGAAAATTTTAAATATATCTATATATATTTCAAGATAAGCTTATTTTTGTATGCGATGTCCTTCCATGCTATCTTTTTTTCTTGTGCGAACGTTCTATAAAAAAATGTGAAGATACAGTTGCAGTTATCCGAACTTCAAACTTTTAACAATCCAACTCTCTCCTTAGAAAGAAAGTGGCGCAGCTATCGAGAGGTCTTTTCTCCAGTAAGGAGTAGTAAGATTTTAAGAAGAAACAGAAAGTATCCCCTTTTCTTCTTGCGTAATAGGCAAAAGAAAATGGTTTCAGAATATTGCTGACATTTATATTTTGTAGATCAAAAAAATTGGAACTCCAGTGTTTTATTCATCTTTGGAAATGGCATTCTCCTGTTTTAGAAAAGCAATAAGAATTGGAGAAAAAAATAATTGTAGTTACTATACATTCGATTATTCTTAAAAGTACATTGATCAATTATATTATATTGTAAAATAATTTGAACAAATTCGTTACTTATTTATTTTAATTTATTCATGAAATATTTTATTATGAGAAAAATGTACACAAGGGTTTTATGCATAAAATATGGCGACTTAAAATTATTATTCGACAAAACTATTAATGCTAAAATAATGGGGCATTAGAAATTTCAGAATTCCCTTTAATATTTACTGTAATTTCCCTATAATCCGATAACTATAGATAAAAATTTCTCGAGATGAATTATAAATTGTCAATTACAATCTATGAATTTTCTTTTAAAGTACAGGAGGATTTTATTATCTATTATCTGAAGTAGAATAAATGTTAGTAATCAGTAGAAAATAGAAATTCTCGTAGAAGGACAGTAGTTCTAGAAGAGATGGTAGAAAATAAATAATAGATGAGCATGATATGTAGAGTGATGCTCGAATAAGATAGTTACTATCTCGTTAGTTAAATTGTAGAAATTCGCATCCTTCTTTTCCTTCCTTGATACCAATAGTAGGAAATTCCTATTCACGAATTTATCGTTGTTGTGTCTAATCTTCAGCGTCCTGCAATACGGGACGGACATTCTTTTTAGTATCTACTCATGAATGAAAGGAAAGTGACAGATTCTGTTGAGAAGGAGCCCCCGTTCCTAAGAGCCCCGTTCCGTGTCGCTGAAGAAGGAGGGCAGTGCCTTCCAGTATGCTGCCCTGAAACTACCCAGCATTTACTTATCGTATGGGAGAAAACTAGAAAACTCCCACCAGTTAGTCTGAATAACGAGGCAAGATACTGAACATCCCAACCG
Source organism: Caerostris extrusa (assembly GCA_021605095.1). Lineage (NCBI taxonomy): Eukaryota > Metazoa > Arthropoda > Arachnida > Araneae > Araneidae > Caerostris > Caerostris extrusa. The sequence goes on along the minus strand of BPLR01019271.1, from coordinate 25,169 downwards.
CCAAAGAGTCTTCTCGTCCTTTAAAAGGTCTCTAGAATAATATCGGCAGCGGATTCAACTTTCGGCCTAATGTTTACCAACGGAGCACGCTACCACTGAACCACGAGTCGGGCAAAAGTATCTTGAATAATGGATAATGGTTATATATATATATATATATATATATATATATATATCATAATCATAATCACCAGCAGTTGCGCAACAGCCTCATTTTGGGCTAAGACCTTCTACCTACTGGCAGATTTCGAGACATGATATGGTTTTTCTTTTTACAATGTCGGATTGTCACCTCTACGTCTAAGGCTCCAAAATTATATTAGAACGGGACCTATGACTTAAAGTAGATTCCAAACCGCTACGAATATAAATGGCACCTTCGGGATTCGAATCCGACGCCTATGGCACCTAGCGCCAGAGTTTTTTACTACTATACTATAATAAAATCTCACAAATTACGCTTTAATTAAAAGATGGACTTTTTATATCCGCATACTTTTTCTCGATGCAAACTTCCAAAACTCCGAATAGCTCCCAGGAGTATTTTTAAAACTTCTCAGCCAAACAAACACTTGAAAAATACGAATATTTTCATTTCTTTTAAACGAAATACTTCATCACCATCGTATGCGTACTTAAACGCAAATTCCATAAATTCCTCCCATAACAGAGCTCACAGGCTCGGAGAAAGTTTAATTCATTTGCTCAAAGCATGCTCCTACGAGAAGCTAATATGTTTACCTCCCAGAGAAAAAAATGGCGCTCTTTTAATGGAATTATTGTTAGGAAATGTGACGTTCTAATTCGTAGGACGGCGTTTATCAAGAGCTTAACTCCACAATTACCACTCGTCCTATGCTAGAATAAATCTTGAATATTTAATTTTGCCTGGTACTTGGTTACACTAGGACGGTAATAACCTAGAGGTGCAATGTCTCTCCTTCCAAGCGTGAAATGTTACCCGTGTGTATTTCTAGGCTTTCCCTCTAAGAAATTGAACTCGAATTACTCCAATTTATGATTACATAAACAGCAGCAAAGTATTCCGATAACAATGTTTTCTTTTTTTCTTTTTTCAATTACTGCGCATTTTCCTCTCAGAAAGGCGTAAAACATTATAAAATTATGGCAAAATAAAGATAAAAGGATTTTTTTTTTTAAATTGCAAATGATAACACAATTATGTCAGAAAATGACAGCAATGTATTTTCAAATTTTTAGACAGACTTTTACTTGACAAATTAAATGGAGTGTCAGTTTTATTGTTAAATTAAATTATTTATTACGGTAATATTAACAACTGCTGTAATAAATGTATTTTATTATTTACTGCTTAGAATTTCCTGTAACTATGAGATGATTATAACTATTTACAAGAAATAAAAAAAAATTGCACTTTTCTTATTTTTACGAATTTCAAGAAATTTGATCTGACGTCATTTGGCGCTAAACTGCAGGCAAGTATCACATAGTGCATTAACCTGCAACATTCCAGTCACGGTTTTCAACTACAAATTGGAACAAATAATTCAGAGATTTCCGATTTCTTAAACAGAGGGCATTTCGGACAATTAATCTTTCATTTTCTCTGCCAAAAATGGCACCAAAGCGTCGAATTTTAAACTGGGTTCCTCACAAAAGCATTCTGACCTATATTTATATGATAAAAAATTAAATTAAGTGTTTGAATTAGGTTGTGATTTATGTATTTAATTTTTATCTTAATTTTTACACATAACGTTACGGGTATTGTTTTGTAGAGACGTGGTCTGTGGCTTCCTTGACCCCTTTCAATTTAAAATTTTTTATTTTTTTCAATTGTTTTTATTGTCATCTGTAATTTATTTAAAATTTCTTTCTGATGGCTTTTTTTTATACATAATATTTTTAAATTCTTTACTAAACTTTTATATACATATTATTTATTTAAATTCCTTGAACGAGTAAATAATTATAAAATTAAATAATGTAAAATTGTTCTAAAAATCGTCTGGCGAAAGCAAAGACAATTTTATTTCATAGCGAAAACCGAGATTTAAAAAAAAAAAAATATCGTTTGCTATTCTAAAGTTGTTTTTTTTTTTTTTAATTTTCAAGATTGCTGTTATGCGTTTAGTTCTTACATTAAATTCTAAATATGATGGATAAACTGTATATCGTCCAGGCTGATTATATATTAATTTTATTTATTTTTCATTTTATTCATTAAATGTATTTAAATCACACCAAAATATTTTAATACTACAAAAATGTAATCTTTTATTTATAAGAAAGGATTTTCGAATTTACTAAAAATGTTGTTAAAAAAATCATAAAGTGAAAGCAAAACACAATTTTATTTCAATTTGAAAAGGATTTTTTTTCAGCAAAAAAAAGAACAGAAATCGTTTTGAATTCAATAGTTATTTTATTTTTTTAATATTGTTCTTACATTAAATTCTAAATTTTATGGGTAGCCTGTACATTAACCAAGCTGTTTTTTATTTTACTTATCTCTTTTATTCATTAAATTTATTTAAACCACATCAAAATATTTTAATACCACGAAATGTAATTGTTTATTTATAAGAAATGATTTTCGAATGTAATAAAAATAATGTTGTAAAAAAATCATCTAGTGAAAGCGAAGAGAATTTTATTTCATAGCAGAAAAAAATAGTTTGGAATTCTATAGTTTATTTTTTTATTTTTGAAGACTATTGTTATACGTTTTTTTCTACATTAAATTCTAAATTTTATGAGTAATCTGTACATCGGTCCAACTTAATATATTTTTATTTTACATTTTTTTCTTTTATTCATTAAATTTATTTAAATTGCAACAAAATATTTTACCACTACAAACTTTAATTTACAAGAATATTTTTTTTTCGGATTTCGCAGATTTTAAATTATTTAAAGTTAAACTTTATAATTTCAATACATTTCAAAAATTACGTTCATTAATTTGTTGTTTACTTCTTTTAATTGTCTTTTTGTTTTCATGTAGATATTAGTTTTACAGTTTCAGTACATATTATATCAATTTTAAAAATAATAGATTCATTCCAAAAGATTAAACATAAATGCATAATTTTAATAAATTTCCAAAAGATATTTATCATATCAAATAAACGATACTATTTGTGTTATTATGGTAATTGAGAAATTATTTTTAACATAAATGAAATATAAAATAAATACTCAAAATGAGGTGAAACCGTAAATCTTTTCATTCTATTAAATCTTATATAAAATCCATTAATTTCGCTAATATATTTAATGGATTTGTAATAAGTGTTTTAATTCTTAATTTGTAGAAATTTATTAATAACGAATTAAACTTTTGCTTCTAAAATCTCTAGACATTTACATTGATGTAGATCTTTTTCGTTACATTATTTGATGAAACATCTAAGCAAATAAACTTAAGGAAAAGGACTTTTATGATTAAGAATTTTCCTCGCAGTGATTTAATTTTCTTACAAATACTTTAAATATTTCCTTTCTCCGAATGACAACAGAAGCGAAATTATCTGCACATCTCACGTGATTCCATGAATGGTGAAATCACACAAATTTCATCATCTACTTGTGAATATTTTTCATTCCTATTTTATTATTTGCATATGAAATTTTCTACGAGCAATCCTTGTCTATGTCTTCAGAGCGAACATTTCGCATTTCTTTAAAATTCAATTACGTTTCGGGAATATAATATCCATTGAAACGAAATAATAACATGGCGGAATTATGCTTCATAAATAGTAATCGTAAAAGGATAACGAAGAATCATTTATTATTCTGCGAATCTTGTCTGGTTATTGTAATGTTTGCTGAAATAGAAATGTGTTTCGTATCTCATCGTTGTTGGAGATGTAACTGTAGTTAACAGGCTTTACACTTTGAAATATTTGCAGTAGAACTAATTGAAATATTTACCACAATTAAATAGTTGCAGATAAAATATAGTATTTTACAGAGAGAAACAAAATGTACTTGTGTGATTTGGTTTAATTAATTTAGAACTTCATTCTTAGTAAATGTATTTTTTTTTAAAAAAATGATAAAATATTAAACTCGAAGAATTATAAGAATTTAACGCAGTTTTGTAAGAATTATAATAACAATTTAACAGTGGTATGTAAGAATTTTTATAAGCATTTAACTGTTATGTAAGAATTTAAAATTGTTGTTTAAGGATTATAATAAAATTGAACTATGCTATGTAAGAAATTTTATAAGTATTTAACATTGTTACATGTTATGTAGAATTTAAAATTGTTGTTTAAGGATTATAATAAAATTGAACTATGCTATGTAAGAAATTTTATAAGTATTTAACATTGTTACATGTTATTATAAGAATTTAACTGTTATATAAGAGTTTAACATTGTTATTTTAGAATTATAAGAATTTATCACTGTTAAATAATAATTGTTATAAGAATTTAACATACTAGTATTTTTGTTAAAACTTTAAACATATCAAATTTACTCGAATTATTTTTTTTTTCCACGGAATACATTTTCAACTAAACCCTATCCAAACAACATAAATAAATTATCTTTAATTAAAAAAATAATAATAATGGACAAATTCTGCTTTGAATTTACTCTCTTAAAAACGCCTGCTTTCATCAGATTTGTCTTAAAGTTGCCAACGTATTAAATATTTCGTGTGTGTGTGTGTTGCATAAAATAAAATTAAAATACTGCGTATTGCAATTTTTTTATTTTATAATTTGAATTTTTATAAAATAATAATTTGGTATTTTCATAAAAATAATAATTTGGTAATTTGAAAATACTAGAAGATTTCCAGTGATTTTTTTAATATAAAATTATAATATTTGATAGAAATAAAATTAATATATAAATTAAACGTATATAATTAATTTACAAATTATATAAAATTTATCAGAGATAAATAAACTTAAGATACAATTTAATCGTCTGCTTCAATTTATTAATCGTGTGCTTATTTTTTTAATGTATTGAATAATTTGTAATTATTTGAATGACCGAGATTAGAATTATTTATTTTAGAAATATTCTGGGAATTGAAAAGGTGAATTTTTTAAGTTTTTTTTTTTTCTATTTAATTTGTTTCAATAATAACGCTATTATATATGTTGAAATTTTTTTTATATTACTCGAAATTTCTTTTTGTTTCTATGAATTTTTTATTTTTTATTTTCTCATATTGGAATGAAAAATAAATTTCAATGTGTATATACTTGAAGTTTATCTAAATCATTTTTTTAATATTTGTTCCGACGTATTGTCAATCTTTTGATAATGCTGTATTCGCTCAGAAATATTTTTATAATATAAAAATTTTCAACATATTAAATAATTTTTTGTTAACATATTAAATAATTCAAAAATAAAATACTGAGAATTCCAGTTTTTTTTTTTTTATTATTATTATTATTTTACAGTTTGAAATTTTTATATTTAATGCATACCCAGAAATTTTATAAATTTTGAAATGATTTCTTTTTAATAAAATGAGATTATAATTTTTGATAGAAATAAGCAATAAAATTAAGCTACAAGTTTTCAAATACTTTTTATTAATTGTCTGCTTCCATTTATTTAAATTTAATGAATCGTTTGCAACTATTCGAATAAAGCGGATTAAGAATTGTTTGTTTTTAAAAACTCGTAAACTTGTTTGTTTTTAAACTTAATATTCTTGGAATAGAAAAGTTTACCTTTTTGCAATTTTTTAAAGTTCTATCTATTTAATTTATTTCAATAATTACGGTGTCGTTTTTTTTTAATTTACAATTTAATTTTCCGGGAAATTTTTTTTTATTCTAAATTATTTTTCTTTATATGTATTTTTTTTAATTTTGCTATATGGGAATGAAAATATCTTTTTATTTTATCTTTTAAAATTTTAAAATTTTATCTTTTTTAAAATTTTAATTAAATTTTAATTTTTTAATTTATTTTTTTTTTTTTATAAATGATAACAAAATTTTAGTTACTTAAATGTATGCAATAAATGTTATAACGATGCATGAAAATGTGTTCATATTTTGAATTTCATAATTAATTTTAGTTAAATATTTAAAATATTTCTTTAGTACTTGTTAAGTTACAAAATTTCTGGTTTGCAAAATCGAAAAGGTTAACTTTTTGTAGTTTTCTTAAAATTCTTTTTATTTAAATTGGTTTCATTAATTCCACTATTATAGATGCTGAACTTTTTTTAATATTCTAAATTATTTTTATTTATATGTAATATTTTGCCATACTGGAATAAAAAATAAATTTTAATATGTATTCATTTAGTTTACTTAAATCCTTTTGAATGTTTGTTCCGACTTATTGTCAGTCTTTTGATACTACTGTGATCGGTTAAAATTAGATTGCATAAATATTTTTATAATATAAATATTTTAAAATGCATTCGAAAAAGAAATTTTACATGAATATTTTTAATTTCGAATTAAATCAATGTGATTTCAAAATTATTTAGGATTAATGCTAATTTATTGTATTACTGATTAATATATATATAAATAACATTTATTTATTTCATACATTTTTAATTTATTTTACACAAGGAACTGTATTATGGTGGTTCTTTGGCAAAATCAATCTTTTTTTTTTTTTAATGTTTGCTTTGGGTTATTTTTTTCAGTTACGAGATTTTTTAATTAATATATAATTTCATTTAGCAAGTTAGTAACTAACTAAGATAAAAGTTTTTAGCAAGTGTTTGTAAACATTTTTCTTAATAAATAATGTAATTTTTTTCATATAAAAATTTATAAACAAAATTATATTTGAAAAAAAAAAAAAAATCACCTCTACCTTATTCATCATTTTATTTAAAATGTGGCAAGAAATATCTCTAAATTAATTAATTGCGTTTTAAAAAAATATATAAGATTATTTATTCAAAGTGTTTCAATTTTTTTTTTTTTATAACCTATTACAGATGTTATTGAAGCGATTGAAAAATTTTAGATATTTAAAACGTATGCAATAAATGCTGTACCGATGCATGAAAATGTGTTGATATTTTGAATTTAATAATTAGTTTCAGTTAATTATTTAATCTATTATAATCTGCTTTTTGTAAAATTTCAAGTTTCAGTTACAAAATTTCTTGATAATTTGTGGTTTGCAAATAGCGAAACAATAACAATATCTTATTCATTATAAAATGAATCTCTTGGACTTACTGCGCCATCTATATTGACTAAAATAACTAATTTTAAGTGATTTAAATTTAAATTATCGAAATTCAAGCATTGTTATTCGATAAATTAAATTTTTTTCTTCCTTTCAATTATATGTCTCTAAAATTTTAACACTTTAGGTGTATATCATTCAAAGTGAAACTGTGACAAATTTGCACGTCTTTTAGTCATATTAAATTCAAATAATAATTAGTTTTGAACAATTTTCTAAAAAATTGTTTATTTAAAAAGGTTTATAGCAAATTATAATTAATGATAAATATTTAAATTTGTAAAAAAAAAAAAAAAATTAAATCATATTCATTCAGAAATACTAATTGTTTAAATTAAAAAAAAAAAAAATTCTCAACCTTCAGTGATATTAATTTAAAATAATAAAATTAATTAGCACTATTTTAATCTAAGATAATTAAAAAAAGATATTAGCTTAATATTTATTCATTTTTAATTAGTTAAAATATTTAAGAAGCTTTATACGACATATATAAAATATGATAAGCATTTATCATTTAAAAATGCATTGTTTTAAAAAATACGAATTAATGTTTTTCTGATAAGATCTATTTTACTATTATGTTTTGATAAGATCTATTTTACTATTATGTTTTGATAAGATCTATTTTACTATTATGTTTTGATAAGATCTATTTTACTATTATGTTTTGATAAGATCTATTTTACTATTATGTTTTGATAAGATCTATTTTACTATTATGTTTTGATAAGATCTATTTTACTATTATGTTTTGATAAGATCTATTTTACTATTATGTTTTGATAAGATCTATTTTACTATAAAATTCAAAACCATATTTGAGTAGGAAATACAAATACGGTAAATACTTCTGTACTATTTATCAGAAGACATATTTTTGCAAAAATTGAATGTTGTTTAGAATTTAAAATATTTTTGCCTCATTCTATCTCCTGTATAAAACCATTCACATTAAATGGATGCATCTGTCTTCTTCATTGGCGCAACAGCCCCATGGTAGGCCAAGGCCGTCAGCCTGCTGAAAGATTTCGACGGAAGAAGCTTTTTTTCTTTTGGGATATACAGTTGTCCGCCCTATGCCCAAAGCTCTACTGTCATGTTAGACCGGGACGTACGATTTAAAGTACATTCCGAATCACTACAAACATCCATAGCCCCACCATAACTCGAACCCGAGGCGTCTTATGGCACCGAGCTTCAAAGAATGCTTATGTGGTCTTATGAAAATTGTTTTATTGCTAATATTTATTTAAAATATTTTAAGTATAATCTCAATTAGAAGCTTTTGTGAATATAATTTTACCTACAGTTTTGAGCAAAGACACATTTAAAAAATATGTGCTCAATCTGAAATTGAAATTAGTTTACATGTATTTCTTCTACTACATATCCAATTGGCTAGAACTCTGGCCTTTGGTACTATAGGCTTCAGGTTCAAATCCTGGCTGCTAGTGGTTCGGAATCCGCGTTAAACTGTAGGCCTCGGTCTAATTAGCCTAAAGTGTGCGTAAATGAAAGTAGAGCGACAAGTCAAACTAAATATTCATTGACGTAACAACCCCATGGTGGACCAAGGCGTCTGTCGTAGATTTCGAGATAGGATATACTTTTCTTTTTACAGGGATAAAGGTTGTCAGCCCTACGCCCAACTCTCTACTGTCATACCAGACAGGGACCTGTGGTTTAAAGTAAATTCTGAATCACTGCAATCATGGCACTGCCGGGACTCGAACCCGAACCTATGGCACCGAGCTCCTATGAGGATGCATATGTGATGCTACAAAAATTGCATTATTTCTAGTATCTATAGAAAAATATTTTAAGTAAAATTTAAATAAAACGCTTTTATAAATATAATTTGTCTACAATTTTGAGCAATGTTATTGTTAAAAACACGTGCTCTATCTGAAGTTGAAATTATCATTTTAAATATATCGTTTGAAATTATCATAAAATCCTCATAATCACATTTTTTCTGCTTCATTTTTTCTTACTAAAACAACCACCAAAAAAAAAGGAATACAACCGCTAAAATAAAAATAATAAGGGTAAATAGTTATTTATTAGCTTTCTGCAAATATACTCCCGTAACCATGACGACGGCAACTTTGCTCATACGTCATTATCCTCACAAGCCACTGATGCATGTGACCCGGAAGTCCCTCGTATATCGCATTTTATACCATTCATTCAATAAACTGTGTTCGAAACCTCTTCACACACCTATTCTCTTCCGAATTGAGACGAAACCTACGATGCGAACAACTTGCGATTTAATTCATCACTTCTAGATGTCTTGGGATAGACAAGGATGCGTTGGAGAGTCAAGGACGACGTTGCCATGGAAACAATCGGAGGCTCATTCATGGATGGCATGTTTTCATTGGCTCCCTCAACCGGATGTTACCAATTACTTAACACTGAAAGCGTGAAATGCAACTCTGGGTGCCTTTATTTATTAGGGGAGTCAGGAATTAGGACGGCGAACTGAAGTGAAATGTGTCCTCTTTTCACTGAAATGGATTTGAAGTGGTATTGAGTAATCATGTAGGAAAGTTTTCATGTTCATATCCGTTGAAACTTGGAACCTGTGAAATTATTTTAATAAAATGTATTTCGTCCTTGGTATCAATAGATCTTCTAAATTAATTAGAAGTAGTCCATGCCTTTATCAATTTTTTACAGATGGCACTAATGAATTAAGAATTATCTAAACTTTAGCTTATTGGCTTTGAATATATGTGTAAGGGTGTATACATTAAGGTACTGTATGTAGAGTTGAAAGCATGAAAAAGAAATTGTGAGTATAGTTGTCTCTCTGAAGATGAATATATTTAAATGGACGAGCATTTTTTTGTAAATTACTCATTGAATAAATATTGTACTTCATCAATGAACGAATCGATATACTTCAAATACTATCGTTTCATTTGTTTTAAATTATACTTGAAGTTATTCGGTATCTAATAAGAATTACAAAAATAAAAAAGCATAAAACTGTGGAAATATATGTGAAATAGCTTTAACATATGTGCATTCATATTACGAAAATTTGTAGGATTTCTGTAAAATTCGTTGAACAAAAGATTGCATCTTTGTTAGAAGAAAGATGACAAAGATGCTAGAGATAAAGATTACATCTTCATCTTTATCAGAATAAATATTGCGCATTTAAAATGAAATTAAAATCTCTGTTAAAAAAGTTGAGAACCATCCGTTAGAGGTATGTGATGCTTGTTGATAGAACTTTTAGGTTTGATTAATGCTGAGAGAAGGATGGTTGCTGGAAATTTTGCTATAATTGTACACTGGTATATGGCTTGTGATGTCCGTAAAAACTTTCAAAAATAGAAAATGAAAATAATAATTAAACAAAAAAGCCTGAAATTTGCAAATGATGCCGATGGTAGATCAAATTAAAAATGTCTGATAAGGAAGTTATATTAATAAAAAGGAGCCTAGTTAGTGGTAATTTTACCATAAAGGCACCCTAGTATAGAGTTTGGTTTGTCTTTCTACTATCATCTTGTACACTTTAGGCTAAATAGACTGGAATGTACGGTATAACGTCGATTCCGAACCACCAATAAACATCCTCAAACCTGAAGTCCAAGGGTACCAAAGGACAGAACTCTAGACAATCCCCTAGCACAGAGCTTGTGATGTCTGAAAAGACACGCAAAAAAGAAAATGAAAAAATTTAATTGTTTTTCAGATATGTGTTTTTAAAATAAATTAATATTCATTTCTCTAAAGAAAACGTTAGTTTTTAAGTATTTTATTTATTTCACGTATCCTTTATTATTTTTCGGTATTAAATAAAAACTCCAATAAATTGTTTTGATATAGAACTATTTAATTTACATTGTGTTGTAAAAGCTTGCAGTTAACTTTTATAAATCGTGCCGTAAGACATATTGCGCATTGTGGCAAGCTAAACGTATAAAATACACTTATAAAGATCCCTAAGTCCGACAATTTTTCTTTTTAAACTTCATTTCTACTAGGTAAAGAACCCTGACACTAAGTAACATAATCCACAGAATGCACCCTCCTGTACTCCCAAAATGACAGGTCTTAATCCTATTAGCCAAGCCCGTGTATCATGCCCGCTGTCGAATGAAGACAGCAATTCCAAACATCCCTAAGAAACGCGTTTCTCTGGGAGATCGTTCATAATGTCTCACTGCTAGAGGTAAAATATGGCTTCTGAAACAGGCATGGCCTTCCCCGTTTAGCTGTCTTTTTGTTTACAAGACAGCGTGGAATGATTTGGATGGACGGGGCGCCCTGTTGGTGTCCCATATTTCACACCACTGCAATCTTATCGATAAATCTGGCTTATTAAAACGGGTTAGATAAATTAGCGGCATAAATTGCTTAGTCAAATCCGGCAACCTACATAAATCGCCAGCTTGTTTGAAAAGGAGGGTGAAGGGAACCAGAGGACTGTGAGTGTCCTTATGTCTTAACGGGTGGAGGGAAGAGTTCGAATCGTATTTTTCATTAAGAGATCGGTTGGCGTTGAAAATTTTGAAGATTTTACAGCAAGCATTTTCGGTTTTGTTTATGGTACTTCATGTCTATTTGTCACTTAGCTGTAAGATAATAATTTCAGCAAGAGTTCCTTAATTTTATTTTTTGTTCAGGTTACTAAATAAAAGTGCGTATATATATGACGAAGATTTAATTTAGGATATACTGTGAAAGGTAATCTTGAAAAATTAATTTAGCAAATAAAATTTGGGGAAACCGTATTCCTTTTCGATGATATCTAGTTGTTACCTTCAGTACTAAATATAAATAAACACTATACGTACCTGTAAATGAAACATAACATATTTTAAAACTACTTAAAAAAATTAAGAAAATTGAAAACCCTAAATTTGTAATAAGTGTTATTTTTTTAAATATTGTAATATATTTTGTGAGATTCATTTACAGTGGATTAGATATAATTGGAAAACATGATACCAACTGATGATCTTTAGTAGATCTCTTAGTCTATGTGTATTGAGAATATAAGATGTAATTATCAGAGGTACACGTAATTTTTTAGAAAAAGAAGAAAAATACGGATGAAATATTCTGATTTCCATTACAATTATTTTCAATTAAAATAAAAAATGGAAATATAATACCATGAAATATATTCTATTTTGTTCCATTTTACAACTATTGGAATAAACATTATTACAATATAAATCGAATTTGATTATCCTTAGAACTATGTTATACAAAATAAAATCCCAATAGATGGTGAATTAACAAATATTTTGGTGAATTAACTTTTTTTTTTTTTCTAAAACAGATTAACTTATTCCAAAGGACAACTTTTCCCTCAAACAAATGCATGCAAATTCGAACAAAAAAGCAAGGATTTTGAACCACGAAAAACAGAAATAAAACAAAATGGCGGCCTATTTACCTTGTTGCCACCGCCAGTCTCGAAACTTCATTTTTTAAAAAAAAGCAAATAATTAGCAAAAACTTGTAAGCAGGATCATTTTCAGAATTCCCTGCAGAGAAGGGAATCAGTGTATGGCTAAATTTAATTAGTTATAGGTTTATTAATTTCTTTGTTCTTCATCGAAAGTCAGTAAACAGGTGTGCAAATTACAGCCATATCTGAGATTCGAATCCACTTTGAGGGCTCTACTGCAGTCGCTGTTTTTAGAAATTTGGGGACTTTGCACGCATGAAATTACTATCTGAGATTCGAATCCCTTATGGGCTCTACTGCAGTAACTGGGTTCAGAAATTTCGGAATTTTGCACGTATGCAATTACTATCTGAGATTCGAAAACCACTTAAGGGCTTTACTACAGACGCTGTTTTCAGAAATTTCGGATTTTGCACGTATGCAATTACTATCTGAGATTCGAATCTACTTATAGGCTCTACTGCAGTCGCTGTTTTCAGACATGACGAGATTTTTGCACGTATGCAATTACTATCTGAGATTCGAAAACACTTATGGGCTCTACTGCAGTAGCTGTTTTCAGAAATTTCGAGATTTTGTACCCATGCAATTACTATTTGAGTTTCGAATCTACTTAAGTTCTCTACTGCAGTCGCTGATTTTAGAAATTTCGGGAATTTGCACGTATGCAATTACTATCTGAGATTCAAATCTTTTAGGGCTCTAGTAGAGTCGCTGTTTTCAGAAATTTCGGGAATTTTGCACATATGCAATTACCATCTGAGATTCGAATCCACTTATGGGCTCTACTGCAGTCGCTGTTTTCAGACATGACGAGATCCACTTAAGAATCCACTTAAGGGCTCTACTGCAGTCGCTGTTTCTAGAAATTTCGGGATTTTGCACGTATGCAGCCACTATTATCTCAGATTCGAATCCAGTTATGGGCTCTACTGCAGTCGCTGTTTTCAGACATGACTAGATTATGCATGTATGCAATTACCATCTGAGATTCGAATCACTCATGGGCTCTACTGCAGTCGCTGTGTTTCAGAAATTTCGATTTTTGCGTATGCAATTACTACCTGAGATTCGAATCCACTTAAAGTCTCTACTGCAGTCGCTGTGTTCAGAAATTTCGGGATTTTGCACGTATGCAATTACTATCTGAGATTCGAATCTACAATATGGGCTCTATTGCAGTCGTGTTTTTAGAAATTTCGGGATTTTGCACGTATGAAACCACTATCTGAGAATCGAATCCACTTATGGGCTCTACTGCAGTCGCTGTTTTTATAAATTTCGGGATTTTGCACGCATGCACGTATGCAATTACTATCTGAGATTCGAATCTACTTAAGTTTTCTACTGCAGTCGCTGATTTTAGAAATTTCGGGATTTTGCACGTATGCAATTACTAACTGAGATTCGAATCCACTAAGTGCTGCACTGCAGTCGCTATTTCTAGAAATTTCGGGCTTCTGCACGTATGCAATTACTATCTGAGATTCGAATCCCCTTATGGGGCCTACTGCAGTAGCTGGGTTCAGAAATTTCGGGATTTTGCACGTATGCAAGCACTATCTGAGATTTCGAATCCACTCATTGGCTCTACGCAGTCGCTGTTTTCAGAAATTTCGGATTTTGCACGTATGCAATTACTAACTGAGATTCGAATCCACTTTAAAGGCTTTTTACTGCAGTCGCTGTGTTGAGAAACTTCGGGATTTTGGGAAACCCCGAAAATTCTCACCGAGTTATAAGAGAGACGCTTTACACGCGTTCTCAAAATCCTTATCGATTCACCACCGCTTTGTGGCAGCGACTGTAATTGACGCTGCCAGCGAATTCGAAAACAAAGCCCTTTAGCACCACTTGTACCACTGGCTACGAGTCTGGTATTACAATTATATTGCCAATCAATCTGACATCAGTTTTACAAGCAAATTATAAATATAAAAAACAAATACTTTAAAGTCTATTTTGAAAAAGATTATAACCTGCTTTAAATTTCAACTTTAAAAAGCATTTCTGAAAACTTCTATAATATTGACATTTTTCACAGAATAAACTTGTAAAATAAAAAAAACTTAAAAATTGTAAAATAAAAATCCTTCCAAAACATACTTCGCTTTCTTGCAAACAACAAACATAAAAGAAAAAATTTACTTTTTAAAATGATAAATGAATGAAGAAAAGCCTCACATTTATCCGCCGAGAATACATTTTGAAGAAAACACAAAATTTCTTTACAAATTTTAGACCAACAGGACTGGACAGACGGAAAGTTACTTCCTATGTCAATGCCGTCACCCTTTGGGACACACCTCTGAATGCATTACAGAAAACCAGAGTTCTTTCTTCTTCAAAAAAAGTTTCTTTTTTTCCCTAGAGGAAAGTCGGGAAAACATCGCCAAAAACTCTAACTCTATCTCTGTCAAAAATATAAATATATATTTTCATGCATCCGTAGATTTATGCTCTATATATAAAAGTACTCTGTAAAATACACTGAAAACTCCAACCTACGCCTTTTTCCTTCTTTTTACTACAGCTGTAATGTTTTCATCTGCTGAAAACTTTTACCTTTTTCAATTGGAGAGTTCTGATGTTTGCAGAAAAGTTGGAATATGGAAAAATATCGCAGTTCTATTCAGTCGGATGATCCCTGTATAAACCAAAATGGAAGCGCTGACACCCAAATCACGTTCTCGGCTTGTGTGGAATTCTACGTAAGCTATCTATAAATCGTACGACCTGTCTGATTAAAAACATCGAAGATCTAGACTGGTAAATACAGACTTGCTTTGATATCCAGTTACTATGGTAACCGTCATTCAATTAACGCGCTATTGCAATCTCTTGAGATACTTTCCTATACTATCAGTCCTGAATCTATAAACACTCGTGGTTAGAGTATTAAATTGATTAGGTCTATATAATTATTATTATATAAATAAGCTATGAAATGTATAAATAGAAATCTAGATAATGCATTTTACAATAATAAGCAAAGAATGTGTTAGGAAATACACTGTCCAGTCACATCAATGTGACCACCTGTCCAAAGCTAAAATAATATATAATATTTTTTTTGTTCTGATGTAGCTTGTAAGCACTTAGACAGCTTGGTCTTGGATGCCGTAAGGCAAGCGCCGTACAGACGTTACTCACTTTGCATTTTCCAGGGAGCGCATGTAACTTGAAGATAAGTCCCGGCCGCGGGGTAACAATGTCCCCGCAACTCTCTACGATATTATTTGGACCGGGAACTACGGTTTAAAATGGATTCCGAACCACTACAAACATCCCTGCATGCCTCCGGGACTCAAACCTGAAACCTGTGATAAAGAGCACCAGAGCACTAGCCACTCGGCCATCCCTGCCCATATATATATATATATATATATTATATTTTTTAAATTTAATTTATATATAATATTTTACGTTGACGTCGAAAGTAGGTGGTGATCCCTTTAATGTGACTGGACTGTGTAAATAGATTAAAGAACGATATCCAAACTTGTGAAAAATATCTTTGTTGTTTAAATAACTGTATAACGCACTGAATTTTTAAAGATGTTGAAGTTGCTCGAAAAATCGAAGATCTTAACTGGTAAATATAGACTTGCTTTGATATCCAGTTGTTATGGTAACCGTCATTCAATTAACAGACTATTGTAATCTCTTGAGATGTTTTCCTATATAAGTACTGATTCTATATAAGTATTCTTGTGGTTGGTATATTAAATTGATTCGCTTAATATATTTACCATTATATAAATAAGCTATCTAATGTCTGCTTAAAGATCTAGATTATAAACTGTGCAATAATATGTTACGAATGTATTAGAAATTTAAATTAGTAACGAACGATATCGGAAACTGTCGAAAATCGCCCATATTAAAATAACTGTATTGAATTTTAGAGGTACTAGTATTTGGACAAAACTTTATCATTTTATAAGATCAAAAGGCACTAAAAGTCGAAGAACTGATATAAAATTTTTATTGCATTTTTCTTAAAATTTTTGATAATTTTAATTAATTAATAATTTTATTTCAAATATAGCAAAAAATTCAAGTCGAAAAGTTATTCTGAATTGTGAAAGAGAATTTATAAAATATTGCTTTAAAAGCATGAAATTTATATGGTAGATTCAAGAAAATTTTCAGCACTATTTTTTTTTTCAAAGATCTTTACCTACTTGTTTTTATATATGGTCTCTAAAATCTAACAATGATATGTTTAAAGAAAATACGATGCTCTTATTGTAAGCTTTAATCAAAGACATAGTGCTTTTTGAATCTCTAAAAATTCTATTAAGCTTTAATTTTCAATTGCTTTTTTTTCCAAGTCTCGATACAACATTTTATTAGTACAATATACATATCGTAATTGAACATTTCTGTATCAAAATTGAATATTTATGTCTTAATAAATAGTCATTTCCTGGACACATTTTGGAATGAACTTCATCAAAATCAATAAATAACAAAAATATTATTATTAAACTTCATCTATAAATGTTAATTTAAATCACATAAATGTAGTTTTAAAGAGTTATGATGAATATTTGTAGAACTAAAAATTTTTATCTTGTTTTTAATGCCGATTTTTAGAATAAGAATAAATAAAAGTATTTGTCTTTATTATATCTGCCATTTTTTAAAACGAAATTATAAAAATTTGAAAACGATTTACAAATATATTAGTATTGGTTAAATAAATATTACAAAAATTTGAAAACCATATAAAAATTTGAAACCGAGTTAGAAATAAATTAGTATTGTTCAAATAAATATTTTAAAAAAAATTTAAACGAATTTTTTTTATAAAAATTTGAAAAAGAATTTAGAAATACATTAGTATTGTTCAATTAAATATTATTAAAAGATGAAGATAGATGAAGAATAAATAAAAGTCATTTGACTTTATTGTATTATTTTATAACGAAATTACAAAAATTTGATAACTTTTTACAAATATATTAGTATTGGTTAAATAAATATTACAAAAATTTTAAAACCATATAAAAATTTGAAACCGAGTAAGAAATATATTAGCATTATTGAAATAAATATTTTTAAAAAAAATTTTAAACTAGATTTTTTTTTTTTATAAAAATTTGAAAAAGGATTTAGAAATACATTAGTATGGTTCAATTAAATATTATTAAAATCTGAAAACGATATACAAATTTGAAAAACAATTTAAAAATAAATTAGTATTTTACGAATAAATATTATTAAAAAATTTAAACGATTTAGAAATATATTAGTATTGTTCAAATAAACGTTTTAAGAATTTGAAAACGATATTCTATTATACATATTTAGAACGATTTTGAAATATAGATATATTGTTCTAATAAAAATCTATTTGACCTTCTAAATATGAAATACTATAAGAAGTTGTAGATTATTGTGACTCATTTGAAAAATTTTAAAATAGGTATATATATATTTCAAGATAAATTTCTTTTCTCTAATCGACGTCCTTTTATACCGTCCTTTTTCCTTGTGCGATCGTTCTTTAAAAATATCTGGAGATACAGTTACAGTTATCCGAACTTCAAACTTTTAACAATCCAACTCTCTGCTAATAAAGAAAATGGTGCATCGAGAGGTCTTTTCTACTCCGTAACGAGTAGTAAGATCGTAGGAGAAGACCTGAAAGTATCCCCTTTTCTTCTTGCGTAATAGGAAAAGAAAATTGTTTCAGAATATTGCTGACATTTATATTTTGTACATCAAAAATTGGAACTCCAGTGTTTTATTCATCTTTGGAAATGGCATTCTCCTGTTTTAGAAAAAACAATAAGAAATGGAAAAAATTATAGTTGCTATGCTTTTAATTATTTTCATAAGAACACTTATCAATTATAGCATTATTATTATTTTGTAAAATAATTTGAGCACATTTCTTTGTTGAAGTATTTTAATTTATTCATGACAAATTTCATTTTCAGAAAAATATACAGAATATTTTTAACCACAGGTTGTGCTGTCTCAAAAATAATATTTGACAAAAAATGTTCTTTCAAAATAATGTGTTTTTATAAGTATCATAATGGGTATTAAATATTTACTGTAAATTCCCTATAACCAGTAAATTACAGATAAAAAATTTAATTTCGCATCGAGAATTATAACCCGTCGATTACCATCAATGATTTTCTTGTGAAGTACAGGAGGTTTTTATTCTATATTATCTGAAGTATAATAAATTTTAGTAATTAGTGGAATAAGATAGAAATACGCGTAGTAAGATAGTAGATATCAATGTAAATAAGAGAATTACTGGAAAATAAATAATAGATGAGCATGATATGTGGAGAGATGCTCGAATAAGATAGTTGCTATTTCGTTAGTAAAATTGTAGAGATTCACGTCCTTGTTTTCTTTCTTAATACCAATGGTAGGAATTCCCGGTTCACAGATTTATCCTTGTTGTGTCTAATCTTCAATGTCCTGCAGTACAGTACAGATATCTCAGTATCTACTCATAGATTGAGGGAAAGGGGGCAGTTTCTTTTGTGATGGAGCATCTGTAGGTAGAAGTCTGACTTGGCTCCTTGTCGCTGAAGAAGGAGGGCAGTACCTTGAAACAATGCTATGTCTCCTCGTTTGAAACCAGCGGAATGAACTTCAGCCCTCTTGTTAACCAGCTGCGAATTCGATTAACCACTAAAAATGAATCTGCAAAGAACCATTGGTAACATTTTTATGACTAGCTAATATATTATGCTATGTGTCCTATGTTATCTTGGCTTTTTCGTCATCCTGGATAACGCTAATTTTCCACATTTCTATCTTTATGGTATTGAATGGCCAATATATATATGTGTGTGTTCAAAAAAATCTATAAACGTTTTTTTACTACTTATTTAATTTTTTTATTATGATAAGAATATTAGTCACCAACCTTGAAAATGTCCTTTCCTAATATAGAATGGAGGTTACGAATCCCTGAGATTCAGCCATTAGGTCCTTTTTCCAAAGCATTGCTGGTATCTAAATCTAAATGTGGTTCTTTTAAACCGATATCTGAAACCAAGGTTTAATTTGCAGGGGTAACGTTGAATATGCACTACTTATCAATGGCACCCCCCAAAATTTAACCGTAATCATTCAAAAACAATAACACGTGTTTCACTAGTATGTTACAATAAAAGTTTAGAAAAATACACTCTAATTAAAAATATTTTTTATTTTTTTCGAAGTATTATTCTTTTCTCGATATTAACTTCAAAAAAATCTTCTAAAAATATTTTTAAAACTTTCCAGCCAAATGAATACTAGAAAAATTCAAATGTTTTCATTTCTTTTAAACCAAATACTTCATCATCATTGTATGTGTACTTAAACGCAAATTCCATAACGGATTAACATAACGGAGCTCACAGGCTCGGAGAAAGTTTAATTCATTTTTTAAAGCATGCTCCTACAAGAAGCGAATATGTTTACCATGCAGAGAAAAAAATGGCGCTCTTTTAATGGAATTATTGTGAGGAAACGTGACGTATTAACGCATGAGATGGCGTTTATCAAGAGCTTAACTCGACAATTACCACTCGTCCTATGCTAGAATAAATCCTGAATATTTAATTTTGCATGGTACATGGTTACACTAGGGCGGTAATAGCCTGAGGTGCAATGTCTCTCCTTCCCAGCTTCAGATGTTACCCGTGTGTATTTCTAGACTTTCCCTCTAAGAAATTTAACTCGAATGACTCCAATTTCTGATTACATAAACAGCAGCAAAGTATTCCGATAACAATGTTTGAGTTCATTTTTTTTTTTTTTTTAATTACTAAACATTTTCTCTTAGAAAGGCGTAAAAAATTATAAAATTATCACGAAATAAAATAAAATGATTATTTTGTTAAAAAAATTTGAACGATAACACAATTATGTCAGAAAATGACACTATCTTGCCTAATTTGTAAAAGGTAGTAGAACGCCGTTATTGGTTTGTTTTTTTATTTTTTTCCCTTTTTTCCCCAAAGGAAAGTTTATTTTCCCTCGAAGGTAATATTCAATTAAGTTTAGTTGTTTTCCTGACAGCTGTTTTTATATCTTTTATCGCTTTTATATGACAAATTCGCACTGAATGAAATTAATCGATGAAGATAGTCTTAATCGATAAAGGACAGTTTTATGATGCAGAGCTCCAGGGCTTCGAAAAGTAATCAAAAGGATATTTGAATATTTTTTTTTTTTTGTATCCTGCAGGATAAGATTGACTTACGTTAGGACATTTCGTCGAATTAATTTGATTAGATGAAAAGTTAAAAATTAAAGAATTATTTGCTGATTTATCAAGGGAAATACGAAATGTATTTCATTTTGAGAGTTTTGTCGCCTTAAATTAATAAGAACAATAATTATTAAATTTAATTATCCCAATGAATATTTGAATAGGGTTTTAGAAACATAAAATAAAAATCATACTGTCTTGGGAATTTTTTTCTAACAGTACAAAAACATAATTTTGAAGAAGAAGGTTATAAAAATATTAAATATATCTTTTTTCTTAAATTTATTGAATTCGGTTATTCCGTAAAAGGGTGAACTAATAAAAAAAACAGTGTGAATTACAACAATGTGTTTTCAAATGTTCAAATATTTTTAATTCTAATTTATTAATCATCTCATTTTTGAAACTTTACTTGACAGATTAAATGAAGTGTTAATATTAACGTCAAATTTAATTATCTATTACGGTAAAATTAACTACTGCTGTAAAAAGTGTAGGTTATTATTCACTGTTCATGCTTTCCGAAGCCTACAGGATTGTAACAATTTATAAGAAACGTAAAAAATTACACTGCTGTGTTTTTTGAGAATTCTGGAAAATTTGATCTGATGTCATTTGTCATTAAAACGGCTTTTAACAAGTAAAACATTTTTGCATTAACCTGCAACATTGCACCCATGGGTTTTTACCACAAATTGGAAAGAATAATTCAGAGATCTATGATTTCTTAAGCAAAATAGCAGGAGCATTTCGGAGAATTAATCTATCATTTTGTCTGTCAAAAATTTTACCAATGCGTCGAATTCAGAACTGGATTTCTCAAAAAAATTTCTGACCTAAATTAATTAAATGTTTGAATTCATTATTTATTGATTGATTTTACTTTATTTTTTGCACATCAAAAATATGCATATATTTTTTAAATTTTTTAAAACATTTTGTTGCCATCTATAATTGTTTTTAAAAATTTCTTTCGCGATATTTTATCTGCATAATATTTGAACATTCTTTTTATTCAACGTTTATGTACACAATATTTAGTTATATTTCTTTCGAGAGTTAATAATTATATAATCAAATAATACAAAAATTGTTCTAAATGAATCGTCTGTGGAAAGCAAAGACAATTTTAATTCAAAAGTGAAAAATAGATTTTTCAAGAAAAGAAAATCGTTCGGAACTCTATAGTTTATTATTAAGATTGTTATTATGTGTTTTGTTCTTACATTATGGTCTAAATTTTATAGCTAACCTGTATTATGGCCCAACCGATTAAAATTTTTACTTTAATTTCTTTTTTTTTAATCTTATACATTAAATTTATTTAAATCAATCTCAAATATTTTAATGCCACAACATGTAATCTTTTATTTAAAAGAAATGATTTTCGAATTTCACAAATTTCATATGATTTAATGTTTAACTTAATAATTTTTAATGTATTTCAGTAATTGCGTTCCTTAATTTGTTGTTTATTGCTATTAATTCTATTTTTGTTTCGATGCAAATATTAGTTTTACAGTTTCAGTACATATTTTAACAATTTTAAAAATTAATAATAGATTCCTTCCAAAAGATTAAACATGAATGTATAATTTAAAAATATTCCCAAAAAAGATATTTATCGCATCAAATGAACGATACTATTTATTTTACACTCATGTCCATAAAATAAGTATAATTCAGAATCACACAGAAATTGTACTCTAAAATAAAAATTTCACCTGTAGAATTATCACACACATCTTGAAAAAGAATATGCAAATTACAGGAAACCACCAGATGGCGCGCATAGTACGTCACAATGGCGAGAGTGTAAGACAGGGGTATATATGGAATGGTGGCAAAGAGTGTAAATTGTTCACAAGCGCTTTAAAGCCTTTCAGTGCAATAACCGCATAGTTATGGCACAAAGGAAGCATTTGGAGGATTTTTTACGTGGTAGAATTATCGGACGACTGGAATGTGGACGTACCCAGATGGAAGTATCCGAGGAACTCGGAATCGCACAGAGTGTCATCTCCAGGCTTAGACAACGATTCCAAGATGATGGTAATGTGGTAGATCTTACAGCACAAGTCACCCCCGAGTTACAACGCCGAAGGAGGACCGGTATTTAGCAGTTACTGCCAAAAGAAACAGACGGAGCACAGCATCAGACCTGTCTCGTCAGTTCTCTTCAGCTACCGGTACGACAGTTTCAAGGCAGACCGTGTACAGACGCTTAGGGCACATTGGTCTACATGCTCTTACGCCGGTCAGATGTGTTCCACTTACCGCAACTCACTGTCGCCTGCGATTAACCTGGGTAGAGAGCATGCATTGTTGACACCGCAGCAGTGGTCTGGTGTGATGTTTTCCGACGAGTCCAGGTTTAGTTAGCAGTCTGATTCTCGCCGGACTTTCATATGGAGAGCGCCAGGTATCCGTTACCACCAAGAGAACACCTTGAACCACACCGTTACGGTGGTGCAGGATGGCTCGTTTGGGAGGAATTATTCTTGGTTCCAGAACTGACCTGCATGTTCAGAGTGCAACGATGACAGGCCACATCTATCGGGATGTCATTCTGGAACAACATGTACGTTTGTTTCGGGGCGCCATGGGTGCTGAATTTCTGTTTATGGATGACAACGCCCTTCCTCACCGTGCAAAACATTGTAGACGAATGCCTTCAATTGGAGGATATCACCCGTATGGTTTGGCCAGCATACTCACCGGACTTGAATCCAATAGAGTATGTGTGGGATATGCTTGGCCGACGAATTGCAGCCCGTCAATCCTCCCACCTGTCAACCGGAACTTCGGAGGGCATTGCTTGATGAGTGGTGTAATATTCCCCAAGATCAGATTGATAATTTGATACTCAGCATGCCTAGGTGTTGTAAGGCCTGTATTGCATTGTCCGGGAGACATACTCCATATTAATCATCATACTAACCATGTTATACTGTTTTTTGTAACTAGGTTCTTTTTTTTGAAATTTGATCCAGGCAGTAAAAATCATTTTTTATTAATTATGTCAAACGTATAGCATCTTTTTTTGCTCTTTTTACCTTTTTGTTTAATAAATAGACTTTTGGCTAAATAAGTCAAATTTGTTTGCTTCTGTCTCTTTCTTTGCCTGAACTTCATTATCCTTAATTTAGGGACATGAGTGTATTATGGTAATGATAAATTATTTTTTAACATTAATCAACAAATACTCAAAATGATTTGAAAATGTAAATCTAAAACTTTTCATTCCATTGAATCTATATGAAATATATTCATCTTGCAAAAAAATATCTTTAATGGATTTGTAATAAGTGTTTTAATTCTTAAATTTTTAGAAATTTACTAAAAATGAAGTAATCTTTGCCTTTCAAAATTTCTAGACATTTACATTGATGTAGATTTTTCCGTTACATTATTTGATGAAATATCTAAGCAAATAAACTTAAGGAAAAGGGCTTTTATGAATAATACTTTTTCTCACAGCGATTTAATTTTCTTACATATATTTAAAATATTTCCTTTCTCCGAATGACAACAGAAGCGAAATTATCTGCACATCTCACGAGATTCCATGAATGGTTAAATCACACAAATTTCATCATCTACTCGTGAATATTTTTCATTCCCATTTTATCATTTGCATATGAAATATTTCTACGAGCAATCCTTGTCTGTGGCTTCAGGGCGAAGATTTCGCATTTCCTTAAAATTCACTTACGTTTCGTGAATATAATATTCAATGAAAACGGAATAATAACATGGCGGAATTATGCTTCATAAATATTAATCGTCAATGATAACGAAGAATCATTTATTATTCTGCGAATCTCGTCTGGTTATTGTAAGGTTTGCTGAAATATAAATGTGTTTCAATATCTCAAAAATTGTTGGAGACGTAGCTTTAGTTAACAAGCTTTATTCATTGAAATATTTTTAAGTAAATCTAACTGAAATAATTAACACATTGTAATATTTATTGGCAAACTATAGTATATCACATACACACGCCCATAAACTGTGTTTGTGTGATTTGGTTTAGTTAATTAAGAACTTCATTCTTAATAATTATATTTTATTTAATAAATGATAAAATATTAAATTAGGAGAAATAAGTAACTTAAAATTGTTATATAAGAATCATTACAGCAATTTAACTTTATTACATAAGAATTATTATAAATTTTAATAATGTTAGATAAGAATTTTAATAAGTATATAAATGTTATATAAGAATTGCTATAATAATTTAACAATGTTCTATAAATATTATTATAAAATTTTAACTTAAAA
>BPLR01019270.1:0-20438 GCA_021605095.1 Caerostris extrusa | reverse complement strand
TTCGCAGACATTTTCAAAGTTTTCAACGTAAATATTTTGGAAATTTCACATCGATAGTAAAATTAGCATGGCGTTGTTTATTACAATACTTCGCATTTCTATCAGAGAATGCTAACAAAAAGAAATTTTTTTTTGAATTCAAATAGAAATTGTAAATGTTTGATTGTATTTACTTAATGACGAAAAGATATAAAATATATTGATTTTATCATAAAATTTATATGAATATTTAAAAGCGTTTTTTATTGTTATATTAATCACGTTTTTGAATTGTGCCGGCTGAAATCAATTCAAATAACTTTTGCTATTTCTTAGAAAACTGTCACTAATAATTTGGAAAAATTTTTGGGAATTTTTAAACATCTTTTTTGGAGAAGAAGACATTTTTTACGGAACATTTTTATAACGATTAAATTTGTAGTTAATTTATAAGAGGCAATTTAAGTTTATATTTGAGAGACACTTTTATTCAAGCAGTCATACTTTAGTGTCTGCTGCACTATACATTCTAGTATAAAAACTAGACTTGAAAACTACTTGATTTAATTTGAAACTGATATTACATTTCATATAATTTGAAACAATGTATAAGTTACAAATCACACAATTTAACTTGTTTGTAGCTTAGCTTTCTTGTTTCGTTTCTGGGGTTTGCATAAGGAATTTTTCATTTTTCTGTATTCGGTTGCTGATATACCAGAGGTTGTCACTTTGCCGTACCCTCTTTTTTACGGTCTTGAGCATCTCATAGTCTCTTGAGAAACCACTTTGTGCAACACTCAAGTGATGTATCTCCTATAATTTACGGAAACGTTGACATAAATTAGGCACGAAAGCTTGCTTCCAACGATATGGCTACCGACATAGTTCAATGAAATAAACCATAGGGGTTTGTGGTTAATATTTAATTTATAAGGGTAAATTTAAGTTTATATTTGAGGAATTTGGGGAGACACTTTTTTTGTTCTGAGTACTTTGTCTTTGGCATCTTGTAGTCTCAGGAAACAAAATAGTTACAACACTCAAAATAATATATATTCTATAGTTTTGAGGCATATCATAGTTATAGGCTGGGAGGAAAAGCTTGCTAACCGGTAGCCCTTTACATAATACAGATAGTTCAGAAAAGCCCACTTCAGAGTATTTTGTGACTAAATTTTATAAGAAATTTAAGTTTATATTTGAGACACTTTTTTATTTTCAAGTAATTATCTTTTTTCCAATGTCACTCTTGCCTGTTCCTAGTATTTAAGAAAATGTCTTTGATTTTTGAGAAAAGCATTAATTACTTGACATTGGAAATGATGCATCTCCTGCAATGTGAAACGTTGGCTAACAAATTCTGAGTATCTTACGAAGCATTGGCTTGCGGCTTTTTGTTTGTGCATAGTTTATAAGGGGTGTACTCAGTTTACCGATATCTAGGATGTCACTTTAGATACCTACTCACTCACGAACCTGAAGCATCTTTTATAATCTCTTAAACCCACTGATTACAACACTGAATGATATATCTCCTATATATAATTTGAAACGTTGTATAAATTATAGAACTGTGAAAAGCTTGTTAACCAGAAAGTTGAGTTGCATAAACGTAAATTCAAACATTTAGGAATTTATGCTAAACTTTATAAGACAATTTAAGTTTTTATTTTGATAGACACTTTTTATTCAAATAGTAAGCACAATGTCATACACGCCCATTCCTAGTATTTGAAATGTTTTACAGTTTTTGAAAAGCACTAATTACGACATTTAAAATGATAATATTTCCTGTACTTTGAAACATTGTATAAATTACAAAATCTTTTGGAAAAGCATGTTAACCTGCAAATTTCTTGCTTGACGTATAGCTTATAAAAAGGGGCATAGTATTTTTTATTGAGTTGCTGACATCTAAGAATGTCACTACATAAATTCCACAAAGTTGAAGCATCTCATAGTCTCGAAAACCACTTGTTACAACACTCGAAATGATATCTCCTATAATTTGAAACGTTGTATAAATTACAGAACTGTAGCTTGTTAACCAGTAGCCGCGTTTGCATAACGTATAAACAAATTCAGACATCAACCATCCATCACCTTTCTTTTCTCTTTTTGGGCCTGTCATAATATTTCTTTTCATGATGGCCAAGAGAAGGCTCGGTTAGGCTGAAATTACCTGAGAAATCGATGGCTATCTGTGGTTGAAGTTGCCACTTGTTCAGCAAGTAGAAGTGTCACACTCGTTGTCACAAATGCAAACACACCTCAAAGAAAAGCGGCGATTAGTAAATAGTCATCCTTATCGTTTGATTAATCATCTGACTGTCAGTCATATTTAGAAATGTTTGACAATGATGAGTTAATTTGGGAGACCGGTTTTAAACGGATAATTGCTGATGAATTTCTGCAGCATTCGGGGCTAAGTTCTAAAAAGTTGTAATAAAAGAAAAGAAAGTAAAGAATGTTTGTATAAATTTTTAAAAAGTTGTTCTATTATTTTTTTTTTTTAAATTGATTTTTTTATTAAATTAAAATTACTTTAAGAATTTTCATCTACCAACGACCATTTGCATTCGCAATATTGGCCTATGAAATTATTAGTATAATATATCGGACACTTTATAATAAGTTGTATAAGGCCGGATTGTCTTGGTAGGTAGTATGTTTAGAACTAAGGAAGCTTGCTTCAAAACAAAATATTGATGCCGAATCAAAAAGTTTTCATGTCTATATGGGGATAGACATGTTAAAGCCATAGTTTTGAAATTTAAGCTGGAATGGGTGTGAAGGCAAGGGTGAACCTCTCAGATGTTAATCTTCGAAAGTTGTTGAAAATTGAAGTGGCAAAATGTGGAAGTATTACAGCAAGCGTGGGTTGTACTACAAATGTGGTTGTATTTTTAATAATTTTGAATCGGTTAAATATACACCACTGTAGTGTCAATTGCTCTCAGATCAAAATTGCTTGGCTTTGGAAACATAATGGGCAATATTATTTTGATAAACCAATGTCTTCCCTCCCTCATGCACCAAATTATAAGCAGAGGTAATACTATTCGACTCGAAGAGTATTACTTCTATACTGCAGAGGTAATACTATTTGACTGCTCGGCATTTGCATGATGTACTGGAAAAATCTAGACTCAACAATTAATCCGTATCGAGTGCTCAAATTTTTAAAAATGGGGACCCTTTTTTCATGTAAGCTAATCAGAGTACATGAAATTGACCCAGAACTTGCTCAAAAGAAGTATATTATTAGTTTTTTTAAATATTACACTGCTGACTATTATTAATTATAATAGTCAGCAATTCTTGTTGAGAAGATTTTAAGCACTAAGTTGTTTGTTATATTGTTTTTGATGTAGAAAGAGATATATAAAACAAGTAACCTATGAGGAAAACAAACGAAGTAGCATAATAATTTTTAAAAAATTTTCTTTGGCTAAAAATATGAAATAAAAATAAAAATCTATTTTGCGAAACGATTTTTATGGTTAGTCGCTCTACGGTCACTTTTTTTGCTCTCTTCGGCTAATTAGAACCGTAGTGACTCTACATTTTAACATGGATTCCGAACCACTACCAAATGGGCATCCATGCCTCCGAGAGGGTTCGAAGGTGAAGCCTGTGGTACCAAGGTCCAGATAGTTAGACAATTTCATTCAACGCTCATTTTTCATGAGTTACAAAATTTTCTATTTTGTTTGCTTTAAGTCTCAAATTTTGAGAGAATATAACAAAAAATAGTAGTTTACATATTGAAATTATCAATTATTTATAAAATTTTTAGCACAAAGTTTTAACATATTATACCATCATATACACCATACCATCATATACATATTATATTTTTAAGAGAAAAATTCTTAAACAGCTATTTATTAAAGACCGTTTTTAAGGAAATAATATTAATAATGTCACTCATTATAAAGCTTTCCCTTTCTGAAAAACATCACGCGATCCTATTTCGAAATTTATTAATAACAGGCATAGCCGTTTGGAAATCCACAAAATAATCTTCATTGCCCTTTTCGTGCTTTTTTGTCTGTTGAAAAATTAATTATCTGCCACAGAAAGAACTTACCATCATATACAACCTATTACCATCATATACATCATATAATATACATCATATATACTATCATATACATCATATATATACCAACATATACACCATTATACCATACTATATTCCAAAGAAAAAAATTCTTAAACGGCCATTTATTAAAGGCTGTTTTTAAGGGAAATAAAATTAATAATGTCACTCATTATAAAAGCTTTTCCTTTCCCAGAAACATCACGCGATCCTATTTCAAAATTTATTAATAACAGGCATTGCTGTTTGGAAATCCACAACATAATCTTCATTGAAATTTTCGTGCTTTTTTTGTCTGTTGAAAAATTAATTATCTTTCCCGAACGAACTGTTAGAATCCATTACCCTCATATACATCATATCATCATGTACACCATTACCATCATGTACACCATTACCATCATATACATGATGCCATCATGCACACCATTTCCATCATATACATCATTACACCATACCACCATATACCATACTATAATATACATCATGTATACCATCATGTACACCATTATACCATATTATATTCTTAAGAAAAAATTCTTAAACGGCCATTTATTAAAGGCAATTTTTAAGGAAATGATATTAATAATGTCACTCATTATAAAGCTCTTCCTTTCCCAGAAACATCACGCGATCCTATTTCAAAATTTATTAATAACAGGCATAGCTGTTTGGAAATCCACAACATAATCTTCATTGAAATTTTCGTGCTTTTTTTGTCTGTTGAAAAATTAATTATCTTTCCCGGAACGAACTGTTAGAATCCATTACCCTCATATACATCATATCATCATGTACACCATTACCATCATGTACATCATTACCATCATATACATGATGCCATCATGCACACCATTTCCATCATATACATCATTACACCATACCATCATATACCATACTGTAATATACATCATGTATACCATCATGTACACCATTATACCATATTATATTCTTAAGAGAAAAATTCTTAAACGGCCATTTATTAAAGGCAATTTTTAAGGAAATGATATTAATAATGTCACTCATTATAAAGCTCTTCCTTTCCCAGAAACATCACGCGATCCTATTTCAAAATTTATTAATAACAGGCATAGATGTTTGGAAATCCACAACATAATCTTCATTGCCATTTTCGTGCTTTTTTTTTTGTCTGTTGAAAAATTAATTATCTGTCCCAGAAAGAACTATTAGGAGCATCATTAATTACTCCCGTTCTATAATCAGCTCCTAACTAGGCATTTGTTTGTAAAAGCTAAATTACATTCCTTATTATTTTTTCATTTTACTAATCATTAAATTAATCGATGACAATCTGAATACTGATTAATTCAAACGCGGTTGTACCACCTGCAGATCAGTCTCCTAGTATCCAATTAGAGGTTGCTCATCATTTCTTTTGACACTTCTTTCATGACGGCTATAGGGTAATTTTTTTGGAATTAATTACCTCCCTATGATCCTAGTGTTTACGAGAGAGATCGCAGAAAATTAATCATCCGGTAATGCGATTTATCACTGGCTCATCCAGAACCGCAGGTGAAAAAAAAGGCGTTTTTCCTAACAGATTCCAACCATTTTTTTTTTCAACACTTCCTTTCCATTCTCTTTCGAAAAAAAAAAAAAAAAAGAGTAAAGAAATCGTAACAGGAAACTCCCTAGAGAAAAACAGCACTCATTTTGAAATATGAAACAATAACAAAGGAAAAAAAAACCCCTTCATTTTGTTATATTTTAAAGAAACTATTTTTTTTTTCTCCTAATTGCAATTGAATATGAGACATAACTATGCGAGTACTATATGAGACATAGTAACTATGAAGTACTATTTAGAAATAAGCGAAGTTGAGTTTTTCGCATTCTATATAAAAGGATCAATCATTATGTGTAGCCATAATGCTCAATCATTATGTAAAAACATTTTATGTAAAATCATTATGTGTAAGCATAATGTAAGATCATTGTATGTAAACTAATTGTTTGTAATTATAATGCCCAATAATTATATGCAGTCATAATGCGTGATTATTATATATAGCCATAAAGCTTGATTACTATATGTAAAAGTAATGAAAAATCATTATGTGTAGCCATAATGCTCAATCATTATGTAAAAACATTTTATGTAAAATCAAAATGTAAGCATAATGTAAGATTATATATGTAAACTAATTGTTTGTAATTATAATGCCCAATAATTATATGCAGTCATAATACGTGATTATTATATATAGCCATAAAGCTTGATTACTATATGTAAAAGTAATGAAAAATCATTATGTGTAGCCATAATGCTCAATCATATGTAAAAACATTTTATGTAAAATCATTTATGTGTAAGCATAATGTAAGATCATTATATGTAACAAATTAAAAGCTCATTTATAATTATAATGCCCAATAATTATATGCAGTCATAATACGTGATTATTATATATAGCCATAAAGCTTGATTACTATATGTAAAAGTAATGAAAAATCATTATGTGTAGCCATAATGCTCAATCATTATGTAAAAACATTTTATGTAAAAATCATTATGTGTAAGATCATTGTATGTAAACTAATTGTTTGTAATTATAATGCCCAATATTATATGCAATCATAATGCGTGATTATTATATATAGCCAAAAGCTTGTTTACTATATGTAAAAGTAATGAAAAATCATTATTATAATGCAATCATATGTAAAAACATTTTATGTAAAATCATTATGTGTAAGCATAATGTAAGATCATTGTATGTAAACTAATTGTTTGTAATTATAATGCCCAATAATTATATGCAGTCATAATTATTATTATATGTAGCCATAAAGCTTGATTACTATATGTAAAAGTAATGAAAAAATCATTATGTGTAGCCATAATGCTCAATCATTATGTAAAAACATTTTATGTAAGGATCAAATCATTATGTGTAAGCATAATGTAAGATCATTGTATGTAAACTAATTGTTTGTAATTATAATGACCAATAATTATATGCAGTCATAATTGATTATTATATATTGCCATAAATCAGCTTGATTACTATATGTAAAAATAATGAAAATCATTATGTGTAACCATAATGCTCAATCATTACGTAAAAACATTTTATGTAAAAATCATTATGTGTAAGCAATAATGTTATAGATCATTGTAATGTAAAATCATTGTTTGTAATTATAATGCCCAATAATTATATGCAGTCATAATTATTATTATATATAGCCATAAAGCTTGATTACTATATGTAAAAATAATGAAAATCATTATGTGTAGCCATAATGCACAATCATATGTAAAAACATTTTATGTAAAATCCCAATATGTGTATCATAATGTAAGATCATTGTATGCAACAATGTAAAATCATTTTGTAATTATAATGCCCAATAATTATATGCAGTCATAATTTGATTATTATATATAGCCATAAAGCTTGATTACTATATGAAAAGTAATGAAAAAATCATTATGTGTAATAACTGCACAATCATACGTAATCATTATGTAAAAACATTTTATGTAAAAATCATTATGTGTAATGCCCAATATTATGTAAGATCAACAATGTAAAATCATTCTATGTAACTATAATGCCCAATATTTATATGCAGTCATAATTATTATTATATATAGCCATAAGGCTTGATTACTATATGTAAAAATAATGAAAAATCATTATGTGTAGCCATAACTCAATCAATGTAAAAACATTTTATGTAATCATTATGTGCATAATGTAAGATCATTGTATGTAAATCAATTGTTTGTAATTACAATGCCCAATCATTATATGCAACAATGTAAAATCATTACTATATGTAAAAGTATGAAAAATGCCCAATATTTATATGCATTCATAAAATATTATTAATGCAGCCATAAAATCATTGATTACTATATGTAAAATAATGCAAAATCATTATATGTAACATAACGCACAATCATATGTACTCATTATGTGTAGCCACAATGCCCAATCATTATGCAGCCACAATGCTCAATCATTATGTAAAAATGCCCAATCATTATGTGCAACAATGTAAAAATCATTCTATGTAACTATAATGCTCAATATTTATATGCAGTCATAATGCGTGATTATTATATGCAGCCATAAAGCTTGATTACTATATGTAAAAATAATGCAAAATCATTATGTAACCATAACGCACAATCATACGTAATCATTATATATGTGTAGCCAGAATGCCCAATCATTATGTGTAACAATGTAAAATCACTGTATGTAACTATAATGTCCAATAATTATTTGCAGCCAAAATTATTATTATATGTAGCCATAAAGCTTGATCATTATATCTAAAAATAATGCAAAACCTTTGTGCAACCATAACGCACAAACGCATGTAAACATAATGCAATATATATAATCGTTATGATCATTATATAACCGTTACGGAAAAAAGCATTGTATCTTTCCCTTCATTTCTGGAAGTACTTACACCAATTCAGCTATTTGAAAATTCACTGATACATTAACAAGTTTATTAAAGAAATCTATGTGTGAACGAAATGGTTTATGGGGAGGAGATAAACTCATCTAAAAGTACTTTCTGGAAAACTATCCCGCATTTGCGTATCATAAAGGAAAACTCCCACAATACAACCTAAATCTATACAAAACACTTTTTGTATAATCAGAATTGATTTTAATTGTTTTTTGAAAAGCAATGGCAACTCAATTATTTTGAAAAGCAATGGTTACTTAATTGTTTGAAAAGCAATGGTTACATCATATACTTTTAACGAGAATTAAATTGGGGTCGATTCCCAGACTAGTTAGACATATTATCGAAATACGATAAGAGGAAAAAATAGATAAATAAAAGTTAATTCGTTTTAAAGCAATTAATAATTAGAAAAACTGGCCTCCTATTTAAGCCATCATTTTTAATTATTTTTATCTTGTTGAAATTGCGGTAGAGTATATTTTAATTGAACTTGTATGGAATTAAAAAAATCAATTCAAATTATTAGTTAGTTATAAAAAAAAATCTCTTATATTGCTTATATTATTATTATTATTTAATTCTAAAAATAATCCGATTGTATTGTTTAAAAGATTGATTAGAAATATCTTTTCTAATATCTAGCTTCTTCGTGGCACTGTAGTGTTATGACAGTAAGTGCATGGCATTGATAAACTGCCTGGTGAGAGTTTTCTGGGTTTTCTCCCTGACACACAAATACAATAGTTGTTCCTAAAAGGTCTAGGCTACTTCTCTTCAACGGAAGCAGATGGGCTGTTCGTGATAAATGTAACACAATATAAATTTATTTGTATTTATAGCTTTACTAGGGGCTGATGCTCGAGTGGCTGGCGCTCTGATGCTCGGTTCGGAATTCACTTTAAACCGTAGATCCCTGTGTAACAGAATCGTAGAGCGTTGTGGGGGTAGTGTTGCTCGCGTCCGTAGCATATTTTCGAGCTACACGTGTCCCCTAGGTAGTGTTAAATGAGTAACAACTGTGCAGCCCTTGCTTATTGCCATAAGCAAGGGAAACGATTAACTGTCTCTGTATTGTCAGCTGCATTAGTACAACAGCATATAACTTTACAATTTAGTAACATTGTCTATAGATTTTCTAATTTAAAATTCAATCTGTTCTATTATATTCAGTTATTATTCTAACATTTATTAGTTTAATTAAAAATTCGAATTTCCCCATCTAAAAGGAAAGAAACCCCAATTTAATAGAAACTCCTTTTCTCTTATATGTTAAGAATTTATGAAAAACACTTCATTTTCATTTCATAAGAAGAAATAATAATTAATTTTTTAATAGGGTATTTACTTTTTATTTTATTTATATTTTACTGTTCTAGTTCTTTGAAAAAAAAATTAAATAACTTTGTTCAAACATAATGGAATCCGATTTTACTAATCCAGATTATCTCCTTTAAGTATATATTTACTGCTTTTAGATATACATTAACCAACATAATACTTAATTATGATTTTCAAAGAATTAGAAGCACTTCTTGTCAGCCGTAACAAAAGATGCAACATTAATAATTTGAAAAGAAGTCCTTAATCCTTTATTATTTTAAAATGATAATAAATTATGTTTTTAGATTCATATATTCGGAAAACTATTTCCTTTCTTTCCCCCCGCTATTCATTTTTTCTTAACAAAAGTTTAGAAACTGCAACAAAATAAATAAATCAGGTTTTATAAATCTTTCTCCATCATCAAATTGTTACGACACTTAATCTGCCATTATCATATTTAGTTTTAATTCAGGCTAAATTCTAAATCAAATTCAGATTTCATATTACTTCATAAGACTATAAATATTCTCCCCGCATTTTATTCATTAGAATAATTATCAATTAGTGACATGACATTCTTTTCACCAGTTTTTGGTATTACGATAACATTCTTATTAACGTCTTAAAATTTGCATATTTATTTACATGCACAATGGCGATATTGTAATTTTAAAATAGCTTTTTAATATGTATCAGAAAGTAAACGGTCATAAAATCTCTAATTCAATAAATAATTTAAGAAATTAATCCGGTTCATGTAGTATAAACATCGTTGATGCTTTTTAATCCTGGTTAAGTTGAATTAAGGATATTGGGAGATTGTAGTTGCATATATGTAGCCAGGACAGGATTTTCCTATAGGCTAATTAGGCTTCAGCCTAGGGCCTCAAGATCAAGAGGGGCCTACATTCAAATTGTTAGCAAAATTAAAATTACACTATTTTAAAAAAACATTAAAACACTGAATTGAAAATAAGGACAAATTCTACATATATGACTAATAAACAAACATAAAAATGTATTTACTTTGTATATACTAGATTTCACCAAAGTATAGTTCATACTTTCACCGATTGCTATGGCAAATATTGACGTGCCTTATGCTACTAAGCTCTGGTTTGTTCTTGCATTCATACTTAAACTTTAAATGCGAATTATTATGAAATAAATTTATCTGAATTAAATTTGCTTTATTCTTCAATGTAATGAATATAGTTAATTTAATTTGATAGAAAATATGATAATTTGTATTGCATATTTTATTTTCGTAGTCAAAGATTTTTATTATTTGAATTTTGTTTCTTTGTAAATGTTGTGTGTTATGTTTGATTAGTTATTGTTACAAGTGCTATATTTGGTATTGTGAATAAATGTTTGTTTTTTATTATCCGTGTCACATTTTTTATTAAGATTAGTACCCATCACAACATGTTTCATTTAACATATAGATATATATCACAGTAGTGATGTATTTTATTATCTCTGATGCAATTTACAAACTTAAAATGGGAGGTGAAAGGGCCTCATAAGTGGAGAGTCTCTTTTCATCTAAATCCGGCTCTGTATGTAGCATATTGAGCCTTGTTCAGAGCTGCTACACAACGCCTTCACTTTTCACCACAATTTACAGCGAACACACGCAAGAGTGGCACATTATTAGAGCACTTTCCGGCATAATTATTTATTCTCCCCTCCCCCGGCAGTCACGGATGTTTTCAGTTCGACATAATTGATTGGTTTTAACCACAAACTGCCCCCTTTCAGGTGTTTAGTGAGATATTCACCAGTTCTCCCTGTTCACCATATTGGCTCACTAAATGAGCTGTTCTTCTATTTTTGTTTCAATTTACTTTGTGTTTTACTATAGATTCTTAAAAAATACTGTACACATGACACATATAATTTCCGTTATTTTTATTTTTTAACTGCATATTTTTATTTAAGTAAATGTTAATTATAAAGGTATAAATATATTTTTAATATCCAGAATTTTAAATTGAAAACTAAAGAATTCTTCATATCAAAAGTTTAGAAACATGTAATATATAAACAGTCATTAATAGAATAACTCACAGAAGGGTTTCACTTAGGTCTTTTTTCTTTGGTGTCTTTGAGATGAGTAATTATCAAAATTGATGTAAACGATAATTTTGTAAATTGTTTTTCAAGACGTTATACAATTTTTAACTATCCTAATAGTACATAGAAGGATTTCATTTAGATATTATCGAGACGAATAATATTTATTTTATTTAATATGTTCGAGATGAGTAATAATCAAAATTGATGTTAACGACAATTTTGTTGTTTAAAAAAATTATTGTTTGTAAATTACAATTGTTTAAAGTGTAATTGTTGTAAAAATTGTATTGTTTTTCAAAATGTTATACAATTTTTAACAATCTATTTCTGATTAATCTAATTTAAGTAACTGATTAAGTAAGTTACAACTTACTAGTATTATAGGAAGAATAACTATATTCACAATGAAATTTAAATACTTACGAAATTACAATTAATAGAATAGTTCATAGAAGGGTTTCATTTAGGCATGATTTCGAGTAGGAGTAATAATCAAAATTGATTTATGAGACAATTTTCTAAATTGTCTTTCAAAAGGTGATACATTTAACTTAAAAAAAAGGTGATACAATTAAAGGTTACAGTGGTAACTAACTATTATTTTAACATATTATTATTTATTATATACGTGGATGCAATTTTTTCATTTAAATTATATTTCTTGAATTTTCATGGTTCTTTATATACTATATAGCTTTAAAGATAAGAAATATTTTTGATAAAAACATTACACAGTAAACAAATAAAAAAATATTTAAAAAGAATATATATTTGATAAAAGTTTAATACTTGCCAGCATACATGCAAATAATATATACATTTAAATAACTAAAATATACGTCAAACTTCCA
This sequence comes from Caerostris extrusa, assembly GCA_021605095.1. Classification (NCBI taxonomy): domain Eukaryota; kingdom Metazoa; phylum Arthropoda; class Arachnida; order Araneae; family Araneidae; genus Caerostris; species Caerostris extrusa. Next base: position 7,631 of record BPLR01019270.1, on the reverse strand, counting down.
TGGGATTCATATGTATTTTACAATATCAATTATATCAAAATTTCATATAAAAGCATTGATTGAAAGTTATTCTGAATCATTCCACCCCTAAGAAAAATCAATCGCAAATCTGAAAATGCAGCCAGCTCATAGAAAAACCCTTCAAGTTTTTGTTTCATTTAAATTATATTCCTTGCATTTTTATGGTTCTTTATATACTATATAACCTTAAAGGCAAGAAATATTTTTGATAAAAAACATCGCACAGAAAAAAAAATTATTAAAAAAAGAATATATTTTTGATGAAAGTTTAATACCTGCCAACTTATATCCAAATAATGTATACGTTTAAATAAGTAAAATATACTTCAAACTTTCATTGCATTCATACGTATCCTACAATATCAATTATAACAAAATTTCATATATAAAAGCCTTAGAATGAAAGTTATTTCTTCTGACTGAGTCACTCCAACCCTAAGAAAATCAATTCCAAATCTGAAAATGCAGCCTGCTCATGGAAAAACCCTTCAAGTTTTCAAAGAAACGCATTCTCAGCCACTGCTGCATTGAATTTTTCCACCGCAAGAAATAAGTAGTAAAAAATCTCTCTCGTCTGTCTTTATTTCGGGAGCCATTTCTATCTGCATATGTACTCGGATTTCCCCCCCTTTTTTTCGTGGGTCGTTAATAGAAATGTTGCCAGGAGACCATGACAGGAGAGGGGGTGAGCAGAAGTGAGTGAAAAATTGAAAGGCTGGCTTATGAAATTTGATGATTTCACTGTTAGCCCGTACCTCATGGATCATGATTTCTTTGGCTTCGATGTGCCTTTCAGCATTTTCCCCTTCCTGAGCTTGATAAAGAGATATATTTTGGAAACATTGATGTTCTGTGAATATATATATATAATATGCAACATATAGCAAAGGGATTTTTCTGCATAGTTTTATTCTAATGAGTGCGTATGTCTACAGAGCCACAATTGCATCTTTAACTCATAAATCACTTTTATGAATGATCAATTTTTAGTATATTATAAAAAATATTAATTAAAACAAGGAAATGTTTAAAATATACTACAAATATGCAATTTTTTTTAAAATAGCAAATAGATAAAATCACTTAAAGCTGAAAATAAAATAGCAAATAGTATTAAATAGCAAAATGATAGATCATTGGCATAATAGATGGGCTAGATTGATGGCAAAGGGGAAGCAACATATTGGATGGACAGATAGGCAGTTATTTTCAATTTATGATATAACTTAACTTACGTTATGAAAAAAAAAAATTCAACTAACCCTTCAATTGCGCTTGCATATGTAACTAGATGTGTGCTCTATGTTCAGTTTTTCTTATTAAAAAAAGAGGTGTTTATTTTTCGTCTACACTGTCTAACAACAATAATAATAAGTCTACTAAAAGTTAATCGAGACTAGTATAAGAATTAGTATGTACCAGTTAGTTCATATGTATGAATAAGTACAAGAATATTCGGGAAAATTCGTCTTACCAGTTTAATTAATGTTTCATTTAAATTTGTCTTAAGTGGAAAATTATAAATTATATACATAACGCTAGAACACTAACGAATAAATTATGTGTATATTAAGCATTTTGTAATACATATAGCTCTTTTGAATCTATTAAAAATCATTACTCCTTATTATTTAATTAATGAATTTAAATATTATTATAAGCAATTTATTAATTTAATATAGGCACATAGCGAGTATTTATTTCAATTTGGATAAATGCCATTACTTAACTTGGATTTTTAGATATTTAAATCTGTTTAATTCCTATTTCTGCATTCATTAAGTTTTTTCTCTCCTTGTTTTATTTCTTCCTTTTCCTCAAATTTTTCTTTTTCCCTAATTTTTTTCTCCAGACTTTATCAATAACATATTAAAATTTCTTTCACTTTTAAGAGAACAATATTTATTATCATTTTCCTAAATTGATATTTATTCATAAAGTTAGATTTATTTATTTCTTTTTCTCTCACGAAAAACTCATTGATAAGCATTCAGTATTATGTTTATCTCCATTAAATATTTAGAATTTATATTTTAATGAGATCCTATATGTATTTAACTCTAGAATTTTTTTTATAAATCTGTATAATCGGGAGTAATTTAAGTATAAATAGTCATATAATAGAAAGATAAAATAAATAACCACCCTAATTTATTTAATTCAATTCTTTAATTATCATTAACAAGGAAAAATATTACTACCTTAATTTTCAAGATTATTTTTCCAGCTTAAGTGATTTTTACATAATAAGAATTTCTGATTACATATTTTAACATCACGGTCATAAGCCTTGAACAATCATCTAATTGAACAGTTACTGCATTATATACAAATAAGTGATGTCTCAATAGTACTAGGAGGAACAGATTAAAAGTTTGGTAAGTAGCATTTCTCAATTAGAGCTAACTAAAATGGTAGACTGGCTTGTGATTTTAACATGATTCATTGGGTTTGTGCTGAAAAAAAGTGGATGCATTTTTCATGTATATTAAAAATAGAGCAATTTTTAAGAAGATTTTTAAGAAAGTATTTATTTTTAGAAGGATTCAAGGTGATGCATTTTAAAATTGTCAAAATATAGAATATGAGACTTTGGATAAAAAAATACCTTTATATCATGTGGATCTAAAAGATTACATAAAATTTTTATATAAATAGAAATATATCTTTAAAAAAATCTTATCAAATTAAAAATAAAGAAAAATTGAAATAAAAATTTAATATAATCTTATATAAAATAAGATTTGTTTGAGAATTATAATAACTAAAATATTAATTAAAACGCACGTGTAAATTTATTTAAAACAATGAATTTTTTTAAAAAGAAATTATTTTGCTTTTTAAAAATAATAGTATAAAATGTTACTTAAATGTAAGATTTATTTCAACAAATGTTATATGTTTAAAAAAATTATATGTTTAAAATATATATGTTAAAATATATATGTTTAAAAAAAAAGGCTGCTATTTAAAAATAAATATTCATAATTATATGTACGTATAAACAAATTGTTAACTTTTAAACAAATTATTTATTATTTTTTCATTGTAAACAAAAGATTAGACCCTTTATTCAACAAATACTATTCAAAACTGGAAAGACAAAAATAGAAAAATAACATATTAAGTAATTATAATTATTATAAAAACATATAATGATTAATTTAAGTACGAGATGTGCATAAATCATAATTTCAAATAAAAAATAAATCATTCTGTCAAACAATAACAACATAATTTCTCCAATGCTGGATGATCAAACTAAAAGTACAAACATGACACACATTTATAACATTTAACTCTGTATGTACAAGTCAATTATTGTTTTAATAGAATATGATTAGCTATTTTTAGCTCCTCGATAAAAATCTATAGATTATAAGGTTAACAACCAGAATTGTTCATGCAATGAGAGTGTTTACCAACGATGCTATCTTGACACGAATTCTACTTAAATTTGGCATCATTTACATAAATTTCAAGGTCCTTTTTATCTAACCCTCGCGTGAATAGTTAGCTCCATAACAATGCACCTAATCATACTGCTATTCTATCATGCGATGTAATAACGCCCAATCCACTTGCATTACCTTCATCTGTGAAGTTTTATTTGTTTGTATAGCTAGCAAAATTTAATATAAAATTTGTTGAATTTGGAAGAATCGAGGACTAGATTTGTAAAAATTTAAAAATATTGTTTACCTATTGTATATATAGATTTTGCATTTTTGCATTTTACTTCATGTGAATAGCTAACTTCATAACAATGCATTTAATCATACGACTCTTCCACCATATCATGCGAGGCAATAGCATCCGATCCACATGTAATACCTTCATCTGTGAAGTTTTATTTGTTTGTATAGCTTGCAAAATTTAATTTAAAGTTTGTTGATTTGGGAGTAACCAGAGACTATATTTGTAACAAATTAAAAAGTATTGTTTACCAATTGTATATACATTTTGCATTTTTACGTCCTGTGAATAGTTAGCTTCATAACAATGCACTTAATCATACTGCTATTCTATCATGCGATGTAATAAACCCCAATCCACTTGCATTACTGTCATCTGTGAAGTTTTTTATTTGTGTAGTTCTGCAAAATTTAATTTAAAGTTTGTTGATTTTGGTGTAACCAGAGACTAGATTTGTAAAAAATTTAAAAATATTGTTTACCTATTGTATATACATTTTGCATTTTACGTCCTGTGAATAGTTAGCTTCATAACAATGCACTTAATCATACGGCTATTCTATCATGCGATGCAATAACATTTACTAATCTAATCTAATTAAACCCCAATGCATTACCTTTTTTTTTATCTATGAAATTTTATTTGTTTGTATAGTTTACAAACATTTAATTTAAAGTTTGTTGATTTTGTTGGAATGAGTGACTAATTTGTAACAAATTAAAAAATGTTGTTTACCTATTGTATATACATTTTTCATTTTTTAAGTCTTTTACGTTCATTTTGTTTACCTATTGCAAATTTTTGCACGGGAATAGTTAGTTCCATAACAATGCAGTTAATCATACTGCTATTTTTATCATACAATGAAATAACAACCAATCCATTTGCATTACCTTCATCTGTGAAATTTTTGTTTGTTTGTATAGCTTGAAAAATTTAATGCAAAGTTTGTTGATTTTGGTGGAATCAGAGACAAATTTTATAACATTTAGAAATATTTCTTATCTATTTCTTACCTTTTACCAAAATTTGGCATCATTTTTTACATAAATTTTAAAGTCTGTTTTTATCTAACCGTCGCGTGAATAGTTAGCTCTATAACAATACACCTAGTCATACTGCTATTCTATCATGCGATGCAATAACATCCAATCCACTTGCATTACCTTCATCTGTGAAATTTTGTTTGTTTGTATAGCTTGAAAAATTTAATGCAAAGTTTTTGATTTTGGTGGAATCAGAGACAAAATTTATAACATTTAGAAATATTTCTTATCTATTTCCTTTACCAAAATTTGGCATCATTTACATAAATTTTAAAGTCTGTTTTATCTAACCGTCGCGTGAATAGTTAGCTCTATAACAATACACCTAGTCATACTGCTATTCTATCATGCGATGCAATAACATCAATCCACTTGCATTACCTTCATCTGTGAAATTTTGTTTGTTTGTATAGCTTGAAAAATTTAATGCAAAGTTTGTTGATTTTGGTGGAATCAGAGACAAAATTTATAACATTTAGAAATATTTCTTATCTATTTCTTACCTTACCAAAATTTGGCATCATTTACATAAATTTTAAAGTCTGTTTTATCTAACCGTCGCGTGAATAGTTAGCTCTATAACAATACACCTAGTCATACTGCTATTCTATCATGCGATGCAATAACATCCAATCCACTTGCATTACCTTCATCTGTGAAATTTTATTTGTTTGTATAGCTTCAAAAAATTTAATGCAAAGTTTGTTTGATTTTGGTGGAATCATTTACTACATTTAGAAAATATTTCTTATCTATTTCTTACCTTACCAAAATTTGGCATCATTTACATAAATTTTAAAGTCTGTTTTATCTAACCGTCGCGTGAATATTTTATAACAATTGTTTGTCATATTTACAAACATTAATTTAAAATTTTGTTTGTTGATTTTAATGCAAAGTTTGTTAATTGGAATCAGAGACAAAATTTATAACATTTATTTGTATACCTTGCAAAATTTGGCAAAAAAATTTTAAAGTTGTTTTATCCGCGTGAATAGTTGTGTATATACTATTTTTCTGTTTTTGTTTGTTTTACCAAAAATTTAATGCAAAGTTCATTTTGGTGGAATCATACAAATTTATAACATTTGCACTTACCTTGGGCATCATTTACATAATAGTTAGTTTTTATCTAACCGTCGCGTGAATAGTTAATCTATATACATGCTATTCTTATCATGCGATGCAATAACATCTATCCACTTGCATTACCTTCATCTGTGAAATTTTATTTGTTTGTATAGCTTGAAAAATTTAATGCAAAGTTGTTGATTTTGCAGGAATCCGAAAATAAATTTATAACAAATTTAGAAATATTTTTTACCTTACTTAAATTCGGCATCATTCACATAAATGTCAAGGTCTTTTTATCTAATCGTCGCGTGAATAGTTACCTCCATAAAAATGCACTTTATCTTACGACTATTCTACCATGCGATGTAATAATGTAGTACTTTCTTCTCTGAAGATTTATTTATTTTTTATATAGCTTTGCAAAATTTAATTTAAAATTTGCTGATTTAGGAGGAATCAGAGACTAGATTTATAACAAATTTAAAAAATATTTTTACCTACTTTATATACATTTTTGCATTTTCATTTCATGTTTAACCGAACTCATTTTGTGTATTCTTACTCACTTATTCACCATTATATAATCTATATCATCATCATCATCATCATCAGTAGCACGACAGCCCAGGGGTGGGCCAATGCTTTCCTTTGAAGTGATTTCCATGCATTCCTCTGGGTGACAATGGTCCTCAATTCTTAACCTTCAGTACAGCAAAATCTGTTTCAACTGCGTCTATCCATCGCAACTTGGGTCGTCCTCTTCCTCTTTATCCCTGTGGCTTTTGCTAAAACGAGCTTTTTTTGCAGGACTTAAATCATTCATTCTAAATATATGAGCAGCCCATTTATAATGATACATACTAAAATACATGAGATACATTTTATAATATCTGGATCTTTATAGCATTTATAACTTTCTGCGTTGTACCGTCTTTTATCAAATAATTAGTAATATTAACCGTTAAATTTAGCAAGAGCTTAAAATGATCCATTTTTAAGTTATAAATTTAATTAATGATCGTTTTAATATTATTTTGACTTTTTTCCCTCGGTAGTTTTTTGAAATTAAAAATTGCCAAAAGCATTTTTATCTCGACTTTTTCTTTTTCAGATTTTTTTTATAAACACAGTACTGAAGTTTACGATGCTGTGTTTGTTAAAAGCTACACTCTCTTAATTTTAAGACGTTGATTAATATTCTTTAACATTCTTGTTTTTCTTTAATAAAACAATGAAAAAATGCATATTAATAATATTATATGTGAAAATAATTGAGATAGATTCATAAAGGAAATTCGATGGAAAAAAACAATGACATTTCATGAATGTAAAAAATCTCTTTCGGGAGGAGCAAATCACTGTTGCTAAAATAATTATGCAATCAGAAACTTTCCCTTTTTTACGCCATATTCAACACTAAGTACATTTTCCACATCAATTCTTTTACTCTCTCTGACTATATCTTCATTATTATTATTTTGTTGTTGGTGTTGTCGACATCGTATCCCTCAGGGAAGGGAGGGAAAAGGGATGCAGCTTCTGTTCTGATGGATCACCTCGCAAGTAGAAGTTCTGACTTTGCTGCGTGACGCTCTCTTTACAGTCATAGGAGACCACGATCTACGGCTTAAAAGTGGATTCGAACCATTACAAGCATCCATGGCACCGCCGGACTCAGAACTCGAAACCTATGACACCGGAGTTACAGACACTCGGCCATTCTATCAGTTATTATTATTTTGAATTGGAATACTTTTTAATCATGAATATTGAAGCTTTAGCGTTATGCCGATA
>BPLR01019269.1:0-52638 GCA_021605095.1 Caerostris extrusa | reverse complement strand
ACATTCCTTATGTAATATTTCGTTCTCCGTAAGAGGGCGCTCTTTTGTTTGTCAAGTGTTTTTCGTCATGTATCGTTGTTAGTTGAGTAATAAATGTCGTACAAGAACGTTGTGCCTCTCTCCTTTTCATCCTAACCAGATGGTCCGTCGAGCCGGAGGCAAAATTCCAGCAGACATACTTTAGATGAGTGGGGAGGTCGACGAAAGCGTTCGTACTCAACAATTTCGAATATTTGCTCAACGGAGCTAAAATAACAAAGTGCGTAACGACGCATAATCACAATCATAACAAAGTGCGTAACGACGCATTGTGTACACCATAACAAAGTGCGTAATAGTCATAATCAAATCATCATAATCATATTGCATCGTGCATCTCAACAAAGTGCGTAGCATCGCATCTCACAGCATCGTACTTACATTCCGGAAGGTCACGAAACCACAACATGGAAGGTCTTCTAAAACACAAGCGAATTATCAAAGGTAAGCTAAATCGATTAATTACTAAAGTAGATAATTTACAAAATCAAGAAAATTCTATTTCTGTTTTTGAAGTGCATGAAAATAGCGTAAATATTTTAGATATTGAAATAAATAAATTAAATTATGATATTCTTTGTTCTTGTTTAGATGACGAATTTGATAAATATGAACAGGAAATGCATGAACTTTTTTTCTAAATTAACTTCATTAAAAATTACGTTAAAAGATGAATTAAGGAAACTCAGAAAGAATGAGAATAGTTCTAATGCAAGCAAAACACTTCCCTCCTTCCCCGAGGTCAAAGTTCATCGCGGGTTAGCGAGCGGGGTTGAAGAGAAACCAGATGTTTCTTCTGACGTTAGGGGACCATATATAAAAAAAAAAAGTAAGCAATAATTCTGCGTACTCTTCACAGATCGTAGCTAATATTTGCACTTATTGCAAAAGTTCCTCACACTATGGATTATTTAAATGCGATAGTTTTTTGGAACTCCCTCACAAAGAAAAATGGGATACTGTAAAAAATTTAAAACTATGCAGTAATTGCTTAACATTCAAATCACATACGATTGATAAATGTCGAGCAGAATTGTGCAAAATCTGTACAAAACCCCACAATACAATTTTATGTTCGAAGGATTTAAATGATTCAAAATCTGATTCACAAACAGAAAATGAACTTCCTTCAATTAGTAGCAATAATGCAATCGTGCCCGCCACACAAGCGGTTTTATTGCCTACAGCAATTGTTTATGTCAAAGACATTAATGGCATTTCTCAAAATTCTAGGCAACTTATTGATTCAGCCAGTCAAGGCTCATTCATTAGAGAGAGTAGCGTTAATTTATTGCAAGTAAATCGCACTAAAGTAAACATAAGCGTAGACGGTTTGAGTTCACAAAAAGTAGGTAGAGTTGCAGGTTCGGTTAAATTACAAATAACATCACAGTTTAACAAAAACGCATCTATAACTGTTGATGCATTAATCATGCCTAAAATCACCTGTGACCTTCCTCAATGTCCAGTCGATGCATCTGTTTTGAAAACATTCAAACAATTGCAGTTACCAGATGTCAACTGTCACCAGCCTGGCCCAATAGATATTCTTTTGGGCGCCGATGTGTTCGGTGAAACTATGCTTAGTGGACATTTAAATGTTTCCGGAATCTCTGCTTTAGAATCAATTTTCGGTTGGGTAATTCTCGGAAAGACAAAAGGCATTACTCAAACAATTCATCTAATCATGCTAGTTTCAATGCAGTTGAGTTTGAACTTGACAAAATTTGGCAATCAGAAGAAATTTCAGACATAAAGCCTTACACTCAGGAAGAAACAGCTCGTGAAAATCATTTCATACAGACTTTCTCTCGTGATTCAACAGGCAGATTTGCTGTTAAATTTCCATTTCGTAAATCTAGTAATGAACTCACGAACTTGATTCAAGAAGATTTGCGTCTACCAAATGCTTCTTTGAGCGTTGATGATGATACAGTAAAAACTTTAGGTATCCTGTGGCATCCAGCCTCAGATGTCTTCTCCTTCAAAGTCAACTCATTATTTCTTGAAGGCACCTTAACCAAAAGAACACTTCTTTCAACAATCGCAAAGACTTTCGACCCTCTTGGATGGTTGTCACCCATCACAATCCAGAGCAAACTACTCATGCAAAAACTGTGGAAATATCAGTTGCAGTGGGATGAAGTCGTTCCTCCAGACATTGCAATTGAATGGAAGGCATTATCACAAGACATACTATTTGTCAAAGACTTCAAAATTTCAAGATACTTATTTCATGATCCAGACAAAGAAATTCCACCGGATGGGTTTAGTGATGCTTCAGAAAAGGCATATGCAGCAGTAATTTACTGTCATTCTGTGTCAAATACAGGACAAATCAAAGTTCAACTAGTAATAGCCAAAACTAAAGTTGCACCTCTTAAAACCATTTCACTTCCTCGATTGGAATTGTGTGGAGCACTTCTATTAAGTAAATTGATGGAGTTTACTTGTAAAGCATTTGACATCCCTATATCACAATCTATTTTCATACGGATTCCACAATCGTACTTGCCTGGATAGGATCCCATGCCAGCCGATGGAAAACTTTCGTGGCCAACAGAGTGGCGAAAATCCAGACTTTGTCTTCTCCTACCCAGTGGCATCATGTTAGTGGAAATGAAAATCCTGCTGATCTCGCGACCCGTGGTGTGTCATCTTCAGCACTACTTACCTCAGTGTGGTTGTGTGGTCCAGAATTTCTATACAACGAATGTTCTTTCCATCCAGAATCTTCTGTGCCAACATTGAACGATTCTGTGTCGACATTGAACGATCCTGTGACTGAAGAAAGGTGTTGTGTACAATCAACTATTGCAGCCAATCATTCACCAAATTCAAATGATTTATTTCAGAAATATTCATCTCTTTCCAAACTGAAACGTGTAGCAGCATATTGTTTAAGGTTTGTTAATAATTGCAGAAATTCAAAAGATAAGGTAACTGGTTTTTTAAATACTAGTGAACTTACTAATGCTATAAATGTGTTAATCAAATCAGTTCAATTTATTGTGTTTAATAATGAGATCAATGCATTAAAAAGAAATCAAGCATTATCCTGCAGAAGCAAAATTTTGTCTCTAAATCCATTTTTGGATAATTCAGGTATTCTCAGGGTGGGCGGTCGCTTGCGACATGCAAATATCGCATACGGCCACAAACATCCCATCTTACTGCCAAAAAGGCACATTTTAACTGATCTCATTGTTAGATATTATCATGAAATTCTCTTGCATGCTGGTCCCCAACTTGTACAATCTTCTATTCAAGAACAATATTGGATTATAGGTGCTAGAGATGTCATTAGACATTTAATCAGAAAATGTGTAAAATGTTGCAGAATTAGAGCTTCTATAACTAATCAAATGATGAGTGACTTGCCAATTACACGTATTTCCCCTTCTCCGACATTCTTGCGTTGTGGAGTAGACTACGCTGGTCCATTCCAAATTAGAGCATCGAAGGGTCGAGGTTCAAAATCATTTAAGGCATATATAGCTCTCTTTGTTTGTTTCACTACTAGAGCTATCCACTTAGAATTAGTAACTGATCTTTCTGCAGATGCCTTCATTGCAGCTCTCAAGAGGTTTATATCCCGCAGAGGCAAAGCAGTGATATATACAGCGATTGCGGTTCTAACTTTGTTGGCGCAAAACGTAAGCTCATGGAATTTGAAAAACTTTCAAAATCAAAAATTACAATCAAAATGTAAACAATTTCTTGTCTGATAATGGTATTAAATGGCATTTAAATGTTCCAGGTGCACCACACATGGGTGGTCTCTGGGAAGCTGGTATAAAATCAACAAAATATCATCTAAAACGTGTTGTTGGTGAAGCTAAATTAACATATGAAGAATTTGAAACATTTTTAACACAAATAGAGGCTTGTCTTAATTCTAGACCTTTAACAGCAATTTCTAATGATCCAAATGACCTATCAGCGTTAACACCTGGTCACTTCATTATTGGAAGGTCATTGACAAGTATTCCTGAGCCAAATTACATTGAGTCAAAAATCTCATATCTTACTAGATGGCAACTTATTCAAAAAATGGTTCAACAATTTTGGAAACGTTGGCACAATGAATATCTATGTCGATTGCAACAAAGACCAAAATGGCTTTTACCAACTAAAAATTTTCAAATCAATGATCTGTGTCTCATTAAAGATGATAATTTGCCCCCAACTAAATGGAAAATGGGTAGAATAATACAATTACACCCTGGTCTTGATAATATTGTTAGGGTTGTAACCATCAAAACAGCAGATGGCACATTTAAAAGAAATATCACAAAATTATGTATGTTGCCAGTTTAAATTTTATTAATGTATGTTAATTGTAGCATTGCATTTATTGTATAATCAGTGTATTTCTATTCAATATTCATTCAACTCCTTTGATTTCATGTATGCATATTAGTGTGTAATGTAACACTTTTATATTCATTCATTGTTGAAATGTTATTTCAAGGTGGGCGGCATGTTCAGACCGTAACCGTATGTACATTCCTTATGTAATATTTCGTTCTCCGTAAGAGGGCGCTCTTTTGTTTGTCAAGTGTTTTTCGTCATGTATCGTTGTTAGTTGAGTAATAAGTACAAGAACGTTGTGGTGCCACCTTCAAGATGGCTGCAAATAGCAATAATCTATTGAAAATTACACTAGTAGGTATTGTAGCTCCACAGATTATAGGCAGGATAATACAGAAATTTAGAAATTTCTATTTGAATATAATACAAAGACAGAAATTGGTACCATTATTCATAGGAGATTCAATGTACACAATATCATGAATACATCAAATTTTTACCAGAGGTCATTTTCCATAAGCTGAAGCCTTGAACAACAATGAGAAGAAAGTTTTATTTAACTGTTAGCTAGACACTTATAATTTTATTGCCGAATTTAAAAACAATAAAAGCACACTTACTACCACAAATCTTTTAAATGTCGCTCAGTTAGCTCAAACATAAGCATTGAGTCACTTCCTGGAGGAATATTTCCAAATTTTATTTGTCCATATCCCCTTGTCCATAAACAAGAAGAGCATCCATAACTGTAAGATTATTTCTAAAAACATTTGTTGAGAAATATTTTAATATTAACTGCATAAACAATAAAAGTGATAATTAAAAAATTATAAAATATAGAACATTTTTACAATAATCTAAGATTTTCTTAAACGCACATTATTTAAAAGAGCTAATTTCAATTATTAAAAATTTCAAGATTTCCATTTTTAAACTATTTTGAACATACATGATTTTGTTAAGGTAAGTATGCAAAAAAAGGTTTAATAAGGTTTTTTGTGGTAAGAATGCAACATTATTTAAAGTTAAAGCAAAATTAGTAGATATTTCCTTAAGTTATGTTTAAAAATTATAATGAATACTTCAAATATGTACACCACCAACATGCTAAAAGATACGTTTATATCTGAGAATACATGAGTAAGTAGACGTTTATGACAATTTGATCTCACAAAAGAAGTTCAAAAGTCTCATGATGAGAGCACAGGTTAAGTTTATTATTCTCATTTTGTGCACTCAAGTGCCAAACAGACCGATATCTACAGTTTAAAGTGGACTGCGAACCACTAACACATATCCATGCCACTGCCAAGATTTGAACATGAAGCCTGTAGTATCAAGGGTCAGGTACTACAGGCCATTTGGCTGCTATTGTGAGTCATAGTGCTGTCATTTGGTATTCAAACCGAACATTTTGATGCGAAAAAAAAACCCTTTAAACTTTTAACATGAAGAAGTAGAATGATAAGCATTACCTTTTTGATGATTTGTTTTATTATATAGCTACCATAAAAGTATTAAATATATTCTCCAAAAATTTGTATTCAAGAATACAATATTTAAACCATTTACTGATGTTTATGAACAAATGAATGAGGAAAAAATATCATAATTATAATCTTCAATTTCCTTTTTATTTATTTATTAACATCAATAGATGAACTTTATAAATTAAGTTTAGATATTCAAAACTGTCTATAGCCATAACTGTTCATCATGAAAATGTGAAATTTTGGATAGTCCTTTAAGAGAGGACAGTAAAAATGACAGATAAATATACTTTCAAATGAAAAAAATGCTTATTAATTACAAATAAAAGGCCAGCAGGAAATATATTAAAGTTTTATTTAAAAATTAAACTAACTAGAGATGTCCAACATAATTTCTAACATATTGATGACAGTCTCACACTGTCAGTCATCAATATGTTAGAAATTTATGTTATGTGCATGTCATAGCTGTCATGTTAATTACCCTAAAGGCTCCTTCCCACCGAGGCGTGGGGCTTTAAGCGAGAAGAACTGACCAATCACTAGCCTCACCACGTTCATCTGAAACCGGTTTGAAATTTACCGCTTCGAGTTGACCACCTTCAACTCGAAGCGGAACTTCACTAGGCGCAATGCTATTTCTGACGTTTCGCTGTGAAGGGGTCGAAAAAATTTTCTTGCCGGTCACGTGAATCTTCAACGCCTTACGTCCGGTGAGACCGAGCTGTAAGACCTGCCTATTCATAACTTTTAAGAAAATCAAGTTTGAAAAGGTTTTTACAAATTAAATTACTAGAGCCTGCCAAAGATGAATGGACCATTTAGGAACTGTTTAGTTAGGGAACCTAGAAGTGGGCTCATTACCAAAATGCAGTTTTTTTTGTTATTCATTTCATTCACTATACTCATTTTTTAAGTAATAAAACAAAATTAAGTAAATTATGTTTTATATTATTTTATAGATAGCAAGAGATTGATTCTCTTTATTGATATCAATTTTTAAAAACATTTAAAGCCAATTTTTTGATCATCTAAAAATACATGGCACTGGGAATAAAATTTATTAAAATTGCAGGAAAATAGAAAAGTTTTAATTAATATGATGATTATTAAATTTGAGATTTATGCTTGTAAATAGAATGATCCAATTTTAAAGAATCACACATGAATCAGATGAAACCAGGTTATATTTATTACATAACCACACGAAATAGTATGTTTACGAGGAATTATATCACAAGAAATAATATGTTTATAGAATATAGAATACCTTATTAATGCATAATTTTTTTCCAATTACAAAACACTAACTACACACTATTCATATAAAACTTAAGTATTAAAATATAAAAAGACTTTAAGTAACAATGCATAAATTTGTAATGCATCAGAACCTGATGATATAATTCATGATGACAATTTTCATGACTAAATGAAAAGTGCTTCCTAGTAAAGATATTCAGAAATCTTTGACCTATAAAAAATTGGCATTTATATGCTAATCTATATGGCATTAAATTATATCTCCTGCTTTTATGATAATTATAACCCTGGTACCTGTACTAATCTTTTAACTTGTAATAAACAAGATAATTCAACACCTAAGTATAATTTATAAATTTAATAACAGCTATATTAACTATAAATTGTTTTCTATTTTACTACAATCTGAAAATTAAATTTCTTTCTCAATGTTATATATTTAATTGATACAGAGCCCTCAAAATTGACAGTACATTTTTTTAAAAATGCGTGACTTTTTAAATTGATGGAATCATTCTAGAATTTTATGTTTATAATATATAAAAAAATTTAATAATACTTATCAATTTATTTCTTATAAGTGTAGGGAATTAAAATGAAAAACGAAAAGAAAAACTTCTTTTGGGCATAGAATCTTTCCATTCTCTATCTGAATGTTCCACAACTGAACAACTCAGATATTTGCAAATGTTATCGATTTAATACATAAAATTTTTTTAATATTTCCAAACCTGATTTTCAAGGAAATTATTGCAAGGTGTTTCTTGACCTCTCCTCTTAAGGTGCATTGTTGATTTTTGTAATAAGAACAAATTGCTGTTGATATAACGGCAACATTGTTGGCTGCACTTTGAAATATGAAAAAGCATGTTTAACAGTAAAGCAAAAATGATTGCCTGAAATGCCATGCACATGTAACAAAATGCTGTTTTTAAATCCAATCAGTTTTTGTATTCTCACAGCTGACTACACCTTTTATGATCCCTAAGCGTAAGCCCAGAAGAAAATATCACAAATTCAGGTTTGAGGATTCGGAAAGTTAGGCATTGCAGAAGAGTTTTGTAATCTACAAAGAATTTTTCCAAGGCATTGTATTGTTCTTCAGATGTGTTTGAAAACAGAAAAACACATTTCTGCACCATTATGGAGCACATTACCAAATATATCAGTTATCTCTTTGAAGAAATACAGCCCTACAATAAATAATGCAGAAAATGTGTAATACACTGTTTTCTATGAAGTACAATTGGATATCAAGGACCAAATAAATTTATATAGCATGAAAATTACAGCATATGAAATATAACATGCATACATACCTTATTAGAATTAGTGATGATTTTAAACTGTCATCTGTTGGTTTAAAAGCCTATATGAATTTTCACTCATACCTGGCGTAAGTAACATTGCTATGCTTTTCTTATGTGACTGAACTCCAAAAATATTCTTCTAAGCTTTTTCTGTATGCTGGCATATGATTATCTGAATTTGGCTAATAGAAAAATATTAATTATAAAAATATCAAAATGTATTTACGACTAACATTATTTTATCTAACTTGCATATTAATTATTTTTTGTCAATAACTCTTTTCAAAAGACAAGATTTTTTTTTTTTACTTAACACTTAAATAAAAAATACTTACATTATTGTCTTCTAAATCTTCTAAAGAAAACACTTCCGAGTCTTTCACAATATTAGGTACACCAAAATCTTCTCCATATTTGTCCTTTAAAGCATTTATAATATTTGTAGGATTCGGATACAGTGATAAAGGAACAAGTTGAACCAACACAGGCAAACTAGATGGATTTTCAAGAGTAAAATCTTTAACCTATAAAAAATAGTTTTTTTTTAATTAACATAAAACATATTTAGGGTATCTACTGATATTATTAAACTAATTGCTATTCACTAAACATGCCAATAATATATATACCTCCAATTACAAAAATTAGTTGCTAATTTGTTCTAGAAATTTAAATAAATGAAACCTTTTGATAAAACTTTAAATTTTCATTTTTATCCATCTCACTTAACCATGTTAAATGAAAATATAAGAATGATAAAATGAAATACCTTCATACACTAATTTGTAAATACAAAATGTTCCATTGCTTTACAATCAAATTTCACCGAATTAAGTTATTGAAATTTCAATAAAAACCTTTTGAGCATGTTCACATAAATACGTTATTCAATATCAAATAGTTCACATTTTAATTGATGCATTAAATAAAGCTTTTAAACAACTAGGGAACTGATTTAATCCATATAAAACCTACAAGATGTTCACTTTTACATATATGACATTGTAATATATGACCATCGTAATCGTTTCATTCTGCAGGCTGTTCTACTATTTTAGAAAATATTTCTATAACTTGTGCATCTACAAAAATAACAGGTTATTTTTCTTTTTAAATTTTCACATATTTTGATGTCAAAGATGAGATGTCATAAGTTGTAAATAAATTTACAACTTATATCATGCTTTCAATTTTTCTTTCTCAACAATTATCTAATCTTTATTTAATGCCCGCACACAAAAGTTTTATAACAAAAAGTTTTTAAATTTGAACAACCTTATATTGATTATACTTAATTTTTGCCACTTCAAGAAATTTAAAAGTTCAGCTAAAAAAAAAAAAAATCTAAACCCCAGAAATGATACTTCCTTGCATACAAAGATGAATACCTATGTTCTTGACAGTATGCCAAATAGTATGAATCATGCTCATTGTTAGCATTTATAAAATATTGAGAACCTGACAATTATTAATTAAAATATCAAACCTCATATCATGAAAAAAATATTCCATAGAAGTTGTTAAAAACTAAAAATGTTTGATTACAACATTCAAGTTGAATTATTTTCAACAGTCTCAAATGAAAATTAATGTTTTACAAATCATATTACCATAATTTAAAACTCAGAATGACTTCCTTCAATTAAAAATACAAAAATAGATAAGTAACACTAATTCCAACGGCATTTAAAGCAACCTATTAAACTTAAACATTATATTCTTTATTACATTCAAATTAAAATCTGAATAGGATTACCTCATATTAACAAAAGTGGGTAAATACATATTTCAAGGAAGAACCAAAATGAAAAATACAGTACAATAGTTTTTTAAATCTCAGTTAAATGGGCTGTCAACAATTAGAATTGCAGAAAAATTGGGCCAAGTGGAATTTTTTTTTCTTCATAAAAAGAATACATCTAAAAATATACTAAAATTCAAGACAAATTCAATTTTAATGGGAAAAAAAAACCTGAATAAGAAAATTTATTTAAATAAATTTATATATTTAAATGGCTAAAAAGAAGAGCATTGTTTTTGCACAGGTTTTCTTTTCTCATAAAACTGCAATAAAAGTTTCTCAAAATAGAACATCTGTTGGTATGCATTGATTGCTGGTCCATTTAATAAGGATCAACATCTAGTTTTGCCATACATTTAATTCTTTTCCTGTTTACATACATACATTGTTTTATATAAATTCTAGAGAATAATGACATACTCGCAAATGAAGAACATCTGTTAATCAGCAATCAAATAACACACCTCCCACATATACAAATCTGACTAGCCTGAACCAAGTGGCAGAAAAGAAGAAAAACAAAATTCCAAGTAATTGGTGAAAAATTTAAAAATGCAGGCAAAAAAATTTTTATCTAAGCCTCCTCTGATTAAGGGGATTCAGATTATTGAGACTACTATATTGATACTATCAATTACACTGTTGGTAAAATTACATTGAGAAGAATACTCTTCATTGATAAGCATTAATATTAAATTATTATTCAAATTTTTTAATTTTATGGACAATGATATAAACAAAGATATAATTTTAGTTTTATCTTAGAAAGGCAAATATCAATAGAGCAATAACTGATTTTTCATAAATATTTTTATTTTAAATGCTTTAGAAAGCCTAAGAAAAAAATTTTCTTCA
This sequence comes from Caerostris extrusa, assembly GCA_021605095.1. Taxonomy (NCBI): domain Eukaryota; kingdom Metazoa; phylum Arthropoda; class Arachnida; order Araneae; family Araneidae; genus Caerostris; species Caerostris extrusa. The sequence goes on along the minus strand of BPLR01019269.1, from coordinate 41,566 downwards.
GAATTCTAACTATAAATCTATGTCAACAGAATTCCTCAAATGTAATCTTTTAGACCATGTAAATTATAATAGTTACCCCAGCTCATATTTATAAGTCTTTAATATTAATAATAATGAGTTTTTAAATATATAATATTCATTGTAATTTGTTATGCACAGAATTGCCTAAAACTTTCTAAATAGGTACTATCAAAGTTTCTTGCATGCAAAGTTATATTATATACAGTGCAGATAGATAAAAAAAAAAATTTTTTTTTTTAGATTATATTCATGCAGCATGTTATAGTTGATGCTAAATATTAATAATCATGGCAATTTAATTTGCTATTTATATATTCATTAAATACTTTCACTGCATATTTTATCACAAAGTAAAATTTTTAAAAATATATAAATACTTTTAACATACACATTGCAGAAATAGACACACATAATGACCATAAAAATTAATATAATATAAAAAATTTATACATACAGAATTATTTCCAATTAGTGTCACAGGGAATCTTAATCTACATTTGCTTAACATACGAGGCCATTGTAAAGATACATGTGCCTTCAAAAGGTATCCACGAACTTCAGTTGTGTCAATCCTCAAAGTAATATTTGTTCTGAAAATATATTCATAGAATTAGCAACAATTTAAGCCTAAACTTTATATTATAAGTAATGGGTAAGAAGTGAATTAATATCAATACTTCAGAATTAATGCATTTCACCTACAAAATCAGAACTTTTTCCAACTACTTACATTTTTTCCTCTAAATCTATTATACTGTGCCATCTCTTACTAAGGGTACGGAATAATTCTCCATCTGTTTCACTTACATCTGATGGCAAAGCCATTCCCAGAAGCCATTGATGACCCACTGTATATAATAACCTTTATTAATACAGAACTTTGAAAATAGCAAATAAAAAATAAATTCAATTAAATTACTTTGTTGTTGTGAACTTAATTATTTTTTACTGGTTTTAGAATTAATTTAAGTATAAAATTTTTCATTAATATAATTACAAATTTTAATTTATTACCATTATCATAATAAAACAATTCCTGCATACATCATATAAAATACTTTTGATAAAGAGAAATAATAATTTATTAGAATTCGCAAATTAATTGGAGAACTGTACTTGATTTGACAGGAAAAATAAGTATTATTTTAATAACAATTGTTAATTAACTTTTTTTTATAAGTGCATAGTAACTATCTTTTCTCATATTATATTTCTTCTTTCATTTAACTACAATTTTGAAAAGAACCATAATTCTGTTAATTATATCAGATTTTTTTTTAAAGATTCACAATTTCTACAACTTCTTAAGGGATTTTTTTAACTCTTAAAATCACACAAAGCATTCATATTGACATAAAATTATAAAATGGAACAGGTTTTATGAAATTTACGAAAAAAAAAAAAAAAAAATTAAATGACATATATATTTTTAAAATATATTGGTATAAAATGTGAATATTATTAAATAATCACGAAGATAAATTTTATATTCTATTAAAATACTTACTGGAAGAAGTTGTCGGTAAGCCACTGTAACATTTTTGTTTACAATATTTCCTATGATCAAAATGAATTTTTCCAACCTTTAAAACCAAAAATTAGAAATCAAATAAGTAATGAGGATTTTAAAATCTGCATAACACTAATGCAATTTCAAATTACTCTGGGTCAAACACATTTATACATATAGAAATTTAAAATAAAATTCATTTCAAAGAATTTCATAAACTTAATGCCTTTTTAAAAACATTTATTTTTTGTGATAAAAAGAAATAAAATATCATTCAAAAGATTGCTAGTTTAAATAAAGAAGGAAAAAAAAAAAAAAAAAAGGCAGAACTCTGCAAGATATTTAAGTTACAAAATGTTAGTAGTTCATCTTTAGTGGGTCCAAATTTCAATGTATGAGGTAAGCTTTCACATGTGAAAATTTTTTTACGAGTATTTTAGTATGACTTTGAAACACAAAACCCCTTTGTGTCACCCTTTACCAGTAAGCCCTCATGTTGCAGAAGGTCATAAATTCTTTGATGCACAACCAATACTATCTGAGAAAAATACTTTTTTTCCAAGATTTGTTTTATGTTTTTGTCTACACTGAAAATAATTTTAAAAGCTACTGCAAAAAGTCATTCATGAGTCACACACTTAAATATAGACTGGGTTTTTGAGGCAAATACAGGATTAAATAAGTAACAATAATGAAAAATAAAATTAAAAAAAAAAAAAAAAATGGCATACCAAATTTTTGAATTTGGATGCAAAACTGGGGTTCCTTGTTTTAAAGGATCGAACGTTAACCTTGAATCTTCTGGAACAGCTGATATTCCAGTTATTGTCATGGAATGTGAAAAGCTACTGTGAACATAAAGGCTTTGAGTAGATATTTTTACCCTGGAAAATAAATATAATATATATAACTAAATTTTTCACACATTTTATTTAAGAATGTCTAATTTCAAATACTTATTTTTAAACTGTGTACAAAATCTATACCACTAGTTGGTGGAAAAAATTAGTTTTTGACAATTTTGTAACATTTATTTCTATGATAAAGAAATTCTTTGGATATATACTAACCCACAATGTTTTTTTTCTTTAGAAGAAAAAAGAAATACATACATACATACATACATACATAATTGAATCACTTTATTATGATCACCAGCGAAACCAATAATTTGATTCAGCAATAAAGATAATAACTAGAAAACCAATTTTAAAATATGACAGGAAGTTTCACAAATATTTAAAGGCATGCTAATCGCAGTGCATCTGATAGATACTGATGGTGATGGTAGAGAACCCAGAAAACCAAAAATGGCAAATTAAAAAAAGTAGTTATAAATGAAGATTCGGAGGATAAATGGGATTTATTATGGTCTAGGGAAATAAGGATACAGGATGATGATTGCAAAGAAATTACATACATAACAGTGCTGGAACATATGAAAATTTTGATGGCAATAAACAATTTACAAAAAGATTACTTTATATGCTCAGCTAATTTTTAAAAAATTATTATATGTTAATGTGAAAATTGAATCCATTAGATTTCACATCACTACCTTGGTACAGTCATATTTTCCTTGGATGAAAGATTTCAGATACGTCTGAAGCCGTCATAGTTTGTACCCCAAATTAACAGTTGAGAACATCTTAGAAAAGCTACAATTGCTTAATTCTGGTGTCTATAGAACATGAAGGAGTATAGAATATCTGCATGATCCATAATCTCAATATAGATACTAGCCCAGGCAGCAAATTGTCACTGAAAAAAGAAAAACTTTTCTTCTGAGCAAAATAATCGCTATATTGTCAACTATAATTACCATTTAGAACAATACAGCAGAAGTATATATTAACAAAATTAGGATAAAACCTAAATATTTAGTGATATGTGAATTAGCCTTTCTGAGCTATTAAACTGCCACAACTGAGGCATCTATTCATAATTAATATAAAAAGAAAATTTTTTAAATGATTATTCAATTATAATAATTTTGAGTTTATTTCTTAATAATAAAAATAATGAATGTGCTTCAGAAGTTTTCTACTACTTTTCAATAATGAAAATATAAATCCAGACATATAATATTAAATACATAAGTGGCAGACATACTCCCAGTTAATCATTCAGTTTTATAGAGCTTTTATAGCCAAATGTCTGATTGTATACGCAATGTAACTCAGTTATCAAAGTCTGCCTCCAACTTATGACACCTTAGACTGTTTGAAAATCGTTAAGTATTTTCTGGCTATTAATCTTGAAACAAGTTATCAAATTCAAGTAAATGAGGCAGATTATGAAAAAACAGCACTAAGAACATTTGAGAAGCTCTATAAATAAAGTTATATTCACTAACTTATATAATTATAAAGCTATAAGCTTATTAAGCTGTAAGTTAGCATCGTGAAACTGTTATGTCATTTAAAATACATAATATCACAGTGCTACCTGGATGATGTATTGCTCGCGTAAGACTATTTAAAATTTTAATTGATCAACTACCATTCTTATCATTGTTTAAAGCTAACAACAACATAGACACTAATTTATTGTCTGCTTAAGTAATAACATTCTTTTTATAAAATCAACATGATTACGATTTCATAACAGTCTTTAAGGAAAATTGCCCATCCTGTTATTTTTGGATTAAACATTTTTGTCTTGCCATGCTCTTTAGGATTCTGAAATATTTTATTTTAAACTATACTGTAATAGTTAATTATGCAGTATAAGATTTTATTTAAAATTTAATACAAAAAAAAGTTTAAAATTCTCATTGCTAAAAGCAATAGTTCCTGTAATTATTATTTTTTATAACTGTAATTTTTCATCTGTGCATATATTGAATAGAATGAAAATCACTGTCACACCAATCAAAAGTTTTGGCTGTTGGCATCAATTTGCAATTCCATTACAAATCCTAACAATGTTTCAAAGGCTTCTTAAAATTGCTATGAAAAAGTTAATAGAAAAATTTGATAGTCTGCTTAATTTTGATTTTTTTATAAAAATGTGCACTGGGAACTTTTGGTAATGATATAATGGTTGAGAAGTAATGATTTAATAATCCAGTTATCTAATTTTAAACCCCAAAATTCTATTGTTTCAAATTAATCTATAGATTTGTAGGTTTGGAATTATTTTAACAACATAGATACTGTTTCATAGATATAGATATTTCCATAAATAAGCTGAAAAATTTTAGAACTGTTTCTAAAGCTAAATTATAGAGGTCAGCTTACATGCGGATCCTCTAATCTAGCAAAAGGGTAGATATTTTTCTGTTTGCTGGGCGCAAGATATTTAAATATGAGAAAATAACTTTTAGTGAAATGAGTTATTCGTTTTATGAAAATGGGTGGTTTTATTTTCAAAACTGTTTACTTGCTGATTTGTTACGTCGTCATCAAAACGAAAAATATGATATGAAAGCGAAATTTGAGCTCTACTAACGAAAAGTATCAAAACGTATACCAGAAATAATAGAATACCATAAATGATTAGCATATAAAATAATAATGGAAAAAAGAAAACTACTTTACTTCTTTAACTTACTGTTTACTTGTTTTGAATGCAACCTAATAATGAATGAACTTATGAAAAACAACAAAAAAGCATTCAGTCTGAATTTCTAACTAGTTCATCAAAATCGCGTTAACTCATCGAGATGCCTGAATGTATACCATCCCCAATTTTAATGCTTTCTGTACTAGAATTTGCCCTCTTCATACACAAAATCGTCCTTGCTGATACCGATAGAAGTACTGATGCAGCACTTTTTCGAATTATTACTTCAAATGGAATCTCCAACTATCTCTGTCTTTTATCCATTGCACAATAGATACTAAATCTACTTTTTCAAATTTCCGCTTTTCGTTATGGCTTTGTCTACTGCCGCCACCCACTCCATTCATTTACATCTATTGCTTATTTTGGGCTATATACCGGTCGTTTCGACTTGTATACAGATTTTGAACTTTGAGTGAATTTTTGAATAAAAAATGCATTCTGGGCTTATATTCGGAAATTTAAGGTAATCACATCTTGTTTATGTGTTTGTATATTTGTATTTATTTTAACATTAACAGGAAGTTCATTTTCATTTTAAACATTAAATTTTATAGTTTATTATTAACAAAGGCAAAATCAGATTTAAAATATTCATACAAACTAGACGGTCATTTGACATATGTACAAGATTTTTGCTTTTAATTCAAAGGTGAAATTTTTATAGACAATATTGAGTGTAACTTTTGGTTGTTCTAATTCAAAATGAATTTAATTATACACAAGTTAAACACATCTATTTTCCTCTTGATATATTTTAATAGTTTTTTATACATAAATTTTTTTCTTCAACTCTCTTAATATTTTACAATGCAAAAGTTTCAAATTTTCCTTTTGTGACATATAATTTTACACCAATATTGAAGTATTTTTAACTGCTACTTAGGAACAAAGAAATATACCTTTCAAAGATTTGTTAAATGTCATAGTCTGAATACAATTCATCATTCAGTATTTGTTAAAAGTTAACTTTTTTGTTTAAAAATTAGTAATTTATGCAAGTCACTTCATTAAAAATAATCTATTTCTACAAAACTTGCAACCCATTGGTCTACATGTATTTTTATACACTCATTGCATATAAATGTTCATAAATAGTCGATATAAATTTCCAGATCATTAAACCTAATACAAATTTTCTGACTTCAGTTTTAATAACTATAAAACAATTTTGCTTTTCAACTATACTGGTATCAACTTCACAAAACACTGAAATTATTTAATATTGTCATAAATTAGTGTGAATTCCTTCCAAGTTTCAGATTTGTAACCAAAAAAAAAGTTTAATGTTTTAAAATCATGCATACTTCCCTGCCAACACTCCACTTCTCTGCTCATTTGAAGTATCTAAAGAAATACATTTGTCTGATGCCCTTTATAACCTTTTGTTTAAGAAAAAAATAAAATAAAATGACTGGGTATTATTTATTGCCAGTACAGGGTAGCTACAGAAACTGAAAACATTTCATACACTTCCCTGACTAAACTCGCAGTATATCACCGATTTATGACTACTAATTATATTAGTTTCCTGACTTTCTCCCTACTGAGATTCACTGTATGTATACAATATAATACATTAAAAACACTTTTACCAGTTATTTAATATGAAAAAAATAAGATATTTTTATGAAATTTAATTAAAAAAGTAGAGAACATCCTAAAAAATCTATTACATCTTATATTTTTATATCTAAAAAAAAACTGGAAATTTTAACAAAATAATGAATCTTGAATTCAAAGAAAGCACACGTCAAGAAATACGTTACTCACGACATTCCAAAAATAACAAACATTGATAAGAGCTAAAAGCAAATGAAAAGTAATAAATAAAAAGAGTGAAAACCAATCTATCCCAAAGTTGCATTTGGGTTGCTGTTAGCCATATTCATGAGCTTATCGCTCTTTTATCGTAATGAAATTCTAAAAAGTAGCCACACCCTTTATAGAAAGCTGTTCCAAGTTGCTGTTGCTAGTTAATTTGGCTACATTAGGCTTCGGATATAGAACAGTGTTAATACAAAATCACCAATTGCGCACATGTTTGATTCGAAATACTGTTGTTGACAATTTTTCCTACTTTTTAAATATTTTTTACGAATTTCCCTTATTTCTCCAGATCGATAAAATACCCTGACTTTTCTGTGATATCAGGGTTCTATCAATATCTTGTAGAGCAAAACCCCACGCAGTCTTTCAGCAAACACAGCATAGAGATACAAGTTTAATTAAAGATTTTACTGGCTTTCAGCCTAAAATAATAATCAAACATTCCTTAATAAAAGTAATAGACTCGAATTATTTTCATATTTAAAATAAAAATTTAGTAAATACTTACAGGAAAAGAATTTTCAAAAAAAAAGTTCATCAACTTTTAAAGCACCTTTTGCTGTTCGCAAACTAAAAGGAACATTTATTTTCTAAAAAAGGGAAAAAAAAATGAAATTTCAATGAGAGTGTTACAAATTCAAAATTCAATTATATGAGATAATTTAAAAGTTATGTATAAAATCTTTACCAGAGGAGGTGAATCGGGAGTAGGTTTAAAAATCAACTCTTACAAAAAAAAAGTTTTTATTTCTCCAAAATTATAGGAATTAATGTTAAAATTAAATGACAAGGAGGCATGTCAATTGCATTCTTCAATAATGCAAATAGCAACAAAGACAGTTACTGCTTCAGCAGGAAACTAAGTCAGTGTTGAAAATTTTTTTCTCAGCACTGAGGCTTATAAAAAAGTTATCTTGGACCAATATGGAAAGATTTTATAGAAGCTATTCTATTATTAAGAAAAATAAGATTTAATGTATTACTAATATAGCAACTTGTGCTTAAATGAACAAATTTCATTAATTTATAATACAAGAATGTCTTTCAGTGAGGGCAAATATTACACCTTTTTTTTATTTTACTTTTAAACACCTACAGACTTTATTACAAAAAATATTTTTAATAGATATACGAGTTCAATAAAAGTCATTGAATTTATTTTACAAATTTTACTAAATTCATTAATAAAAATTAGCAAGTAAAATTACAAAAAATAGATATAAAAAATGTGACTCAGGAGTTGTAAATTTTTTGGCCGACTCCCCACCTCTGGTCTTTACATATATATTTATTCAAAGGATATATAACTAGCTGTATTAATATAACATCTAATAAACAAAATGGGGTATACTTAATAGCCTTTCCTAAAATATATTATAAAACAGATTACAAATTTATTAATACATGCCGTTTTGAAGTCTATAATATATTTTGAAAGAGTTCTAAAAAATTAAAAAAAAAAATAAACTTTTTGACTTTATTTGAATATTTCTTATATTATATTTGGAGCTTGTTTTTCAAAAATAAAAACAAAGTACATGCTTTCATATCTTCAAAATAAAGTACATATGGCATCTTAGTTATGTGATATATTAATTACATAACAACCTATTTGCTATGTAATTATATAACAACCTAATCAGTTGACAACAGAAAAATTCAAAGCAAATTCCATGAAAGGAGTTTCAAACTTCTCTTTTAAAGGTTCTCCAAAGCCAAAAAACATGCAGGGAAAAATGGTGGTTACTGTGGTGGGCATTAAATTGTAAAGTAGGAATTAAACCCTGATCTTTACAAAATACAGTCTTGGAAGTCATTTAATATGTGGATATTATATATCAGGTGACTACATTGTTAAACATAGGGCATCAAAAAAATTCTTATTATTGAAACTTTTACGGGATTGCTCTTAATGTCCAAATCTTTATTATCATTTTTAGATCATAGCCATGCATTGATTTGCAAAGAAATCTATCAACAATAAATCGAGAAATTTTGCCACTTTTTGATATGAGTGACTTTCAGAACTTTATTTTTTTTTTGTAAAACACAAAATTCAACAAACTCTTTTATAACCAATTCCTAAGTGCAGATTGCATATAGCACAGATTTGCATATATTAACTTTCAGTTCAGCATTTTGCATTTTATAGAAGCTTCAAAATTAGCCTTTTAATTATGATAACCCTGCATTTATTATTTGTTTTGTGAATTTATTTAAATAACTTCCTTGTAAGATGAAAGCAAACTTGATAGATACTATAAATTCATATAATAATGACAAATATATAAGATATGTATTGATGTCAAAATGCTTCAACTAATAGGTGACATTTATGTAATATACGCTCATGTCCATAAATTAAGGATAATTCAGAATCACACAGAAATTGAACTCTAAAATAAAAATTTCACCTGTAGAATTACCACACACATCTTGAAGAAGAATATGCAAATTACAGAAAACCACTAGATGGCGCGGATAGTACGTCACAATGACGAGTGTAAGAGAGGGGTATATAAGGAATGGTGGCAAAGAAGTAAAATTGTTCATAAACGCTTTAAAAGCCTTTCAGTGCAATAACTGCATAGTTATGGCAAAAAAGAAAGCATTTGGATGATTTTTTACGTGGTAGAATTATCGGACGACTGGAATGTGGACGTACCCAGCTGGAAGTATCCGAGGAACTTGGAATCGCCCAGAGTGTCATCTCCAGGCTTTGGAAACGATTCAAGATGGTGGTAATGTGAGTAGATGTTACAGCACAGGTCGCCCCCGAGTTACAACGCCGAATGAGGACCGGTATTTAGCAGTTACTGCCAAAAGAAACTGACGGAGCAAAGCATCAGACCTGTCTCGTCAGCTCTCTTCAGCTACCGGTACGACAGTTTCAAGGCAGACCGTGTACAGACGCTTAGGGCACATTGGTCTATATGCTCGTAGGTCTGTCAGATGTGTTCCACTTACCGCAACTCACTGTCGCCTGCGATTAACCTGGAGTAGAGAGCATGCATTGTGGACACCGCAACAGTGGTATGGTGTGATGTTTTCCGACGAGTCAGGTTTAGTTTGCAGTCTGATTCTCGCCGGACTTTCATACGGAGAGCGCCAGGTACCCGTTACCACCAAGAGAACATCATTGAACGACACCGTTACGGTAGAGCAGGATGTCTCGTTTGGGGAGGAATTATTCTTGGTTCCAGAACTGACCTGCATGTTCAGAGTGTAACGATGACAGTCCACATCTATCGGGATGTCATTCTGGAACAACATGTACGTTTGTTTCGGGGCGCCATGGGTGCTGAATTTCTGTTTATGGATGACAACGCCCGTCCTCACCGTGCAAACATTGTAGACGAATACCTTCAATTGGAGGATATCACCCACATGGATTGGCCAGCATACTCATAGGACTTGAATCAATAGAGAATGTGTGGGATATGCTTGGCTGACGAATTGCAGTCCGTCAACCCCCTCCCATTTGTCAACCGGAACTTCGGAGGGCATTGCTTGATGAGTGGTGTAATATTCCCCAAGATCAGATTGATAATTTGATACTCAGCATGCCTACGCGTTGTAAGGCCTGTATTGCATCATCCGGGAGACAAACTCCATATTAACCATCATACTGACCATGTTATACTGTTTTTTTGTAAATAGGTTCTTTTTTGAAATTTGCTCCAGGGAGTAAAAATCGCAATTTTTATTAATTATGTCAAACATATAGCATCTTTTTTGCTCTTTACCATTTGTTTAATAAATAGACTTTACAAATAAGTCAAATTTGTTTTGCTTCTGTCTCTTTCTTTGCCTGAACTTCATTATCCTTAATTTATGGACATGAGTGTATATTTAGTTACTATCATCTATGAATACTTTTTTGAAATTAAAAATTTTTTTTTTTTTTTATATTATAATTGTATCATTTTAAGTTCAAAGTTACTACTGAAGGAAACAAAAATATTTTATATTTGTTTATGTTTTATATATCAAATATATAACTCATTTTTCCAACACATTGTATATTTAAAAAAAGTAAGATATAAAAAAAATCACATTTTCAAAAACACATGTAAATTAAAATATAACTAGAAAGTACCACTAACATCTACAATAACTCAGATATAAGTGAAACAAATTTTTAATATGTTTTTGATATTTCAGTATTATAAGTGATTCATTATTAAAGAAAATTTCTTAAAATATGATTCTTTTTTTATTTTAATAAATCAATTGTAATATTTTAAGAATCACTTTTATTTTAGAAAAAATAAATACAGATGAAAAATATTATCTAATAAATTCTGATAACATAATTAATTTTAATTATTTAGACGTACCATTCAGTATTATTTTATGCTCTATTTCAATACATATAGTGATAAATCTTCAAAACAGTACTTGAGTAATATGAAAAACTAACAGTGTTTAAAAAGAGACACGCCTTAAAGATAGAAATTTTTTTTTCTCAATAAATATCTTCACTTAACATTTTATAATTTCACAAAACCAACTTAACTTTTTAAAGGAGGAAAAATTACAAATATAAATTATATTCATAAATGAATGGCATAATGCATTTTTAAAAAGAATTAGTTAAAAGCGATATTATTTATTAATTTACGGAAAATTTAGATTGTTAATCAGATCTATTAATCATCATTAAAAAAATTTATTTTTTTTAAATATTTACTTACTATGATTAGAAAAGAAGATGAGACACAGCATATCTATTTCTACTATAGCAAAGTTTAATAAAAATCTCAGAATTGCTTTATTCGAAAAATTTTTATATTTTTATGGTATAAAAGATGTTATATACAGGCAGAGCACAAAGTCATACCCCCAAAGTCATACATAATAAAATTTATTGTGTAAAAACTATTAAAATTAGATAATGTTTGGATACATTGTAAGTACTACAAGTTTTCAATAAGACAATCTACTTCAGTAGATTTCAACATTTGCTCCCTTGACAGCTCAAAGAATGTCAAAGCAGTTTTTACCAAGCATTCTTCAGCATGTCCTCTGTAAGAGTACACACTTTTAACCTAACCTTCAGTTCTTTATTGTTAGCAACTGGTGAGGCAAACACTCTGTCCTTGATATAAGCTCCAAAAGAAAAAAATCAAAGTGTAATAGCAAGAGATCATGACGTTGGTCCATTCCTTCCAATCACCGGCCTGGAAATTCCTAATCTAGGAACTCATGAACTAAAGTGAGGAGGTGATAAATATTTCATGGTTGAAATTCTTATAACTAATGTTTAATGCACAATTCCAAAAAGTTTTAGCAAATGTTAGTGGTGGTGTTTTTTCCCATGAAGAAAAACAGCCCGATAAGCTTGTTATGCATGAAGCCACAACAGTAATTTTAGGGCTGTTTCTCATTACCTGTGTAGAAACACATAGATTATCTGATCCCCAGATATGGGCATTATATCTATTTACCTTTCTACATAAAAATGAAATGCTGATTCAGTAATCAATATCGAAAACAATTTCTCAATTGCAGTAATCATTTACAAAAACAATTATATTCAAATCTATTGCACAAAAAACTGTTAAAAGTGAATTATCCATTGATACCAAAATTACATTATTTTTCAATGGTTACTATGTAATACATTTTTATAATCAGGACAAGACTTTGCTCATCCTATATTCTAGCATACACAATGAGAAAAATAATATATTTCTGGAAGGTGAGATTAACATATACCTCATATTGTGTTTCAACAAATGCCTGACCTTGAAATATTCCTTCATAATTAGGGGCTGTAATGCCAATTCGAAATATAGCATAATGCTGGGGCTTTAGTATGAGCTACAAATAAGACAAAAGATAAGACATAATAAAAAAATAATAGAATCATATTTTTAATACAGACATATTTTTAATCTCAAACAGCATTTTGTTAGATTTATGATGATTATAATTTTAATTTCGTATAATTTTATGATAGATAAGTAGTTTTGCCTTCTATTTGTAATTAAAATGCAATGTCTTTTAACTGAAGCTCAGACAGATATTTTAGATCTTTTATTTTAACACATTTGGACTGTGTAATTTGTAACTACCCTCAGTGTAATAAATAATTTTTTTTTTTTTATTAAAACTGAATTTTTTTTTTATGAATTATAAACAAATGCAGAATCTACTTAAATTTTTTTCCTCCTCCTTTATTTTACACTGTTGCGTATTCCTGTACTATACAATTAAAATGTTTTTAATTGAACTAGTGTATAACAGTAATACATTTAAAACATATCATATTCATATTTCTTGCCACCACACTAACTTTAAGAAATTATAAAATCTTGATCAGACGTCTCATCTGCTCATTCTTTTATTTTTGTACTTTTTGTAAATCTGAAAAAGCAAAAACTTAATTTTTTTTTTGGCAGGCTGATCTCACAGATAGATTTATAAAATCTATTTATACATACATATTTGCAAAGAGAAACTGAAAGAAAATATACATTAAAAAAAAAAAAAAAAATCTTTAAATTAGATTTAAATGATACAGTAATCATAGAGTAAAACAAATCTTTAGACCAAATGATTGCACAAAGCTTTGCATGAGATTAAAAAGTAGCAGTATTTTGACGATTCATTATGTAATCATGGCTTATATTATAAATAAAACAAAATTTTGATTAACTTACTTTGAACTATATTTGAACTATATAATAGAGCATTTTTAAAAAAAAAAAATATAAACAGGTTAATCAACTTTTAAGAATTTGACTGTCAAGTAATCCAGTAGCAGAAGCAGCTTTTATCAACTAGACAACTATCTTAAAAATATTATGCAACTATATTTTTAAAATAATGCAAGAATTAAATAATGATAAAAAGACTTTTAAATGAATCAAATTGATACAGATTTTATTAAATAAGTAGTACATGGAAAACACCATAAAAATGTCTTATTCTTTATTATTGTAAAGAGTCCGAAAATCTTTCAATTAATGATAAATGCATTAAAAAAATAATTTACTTGTAATAGAAACAGAAGGAGAAAATATTATTTTATAGAAAATAAAATAATTTTGAGTAGTTGTGGCAAAATAAGAGATAAAATTTTTTTAAAAAAAAATTAAATGAAGGTATTACATAAAAACAAGCATAATAGACATTAATATTTACAATTGATTTCAATCAAACTCTTATGCTTATTGTATACATTTTACAAAAAAATTATGTTTTTTAACATATGATTGGATAATTTTATATTTAAAATTTATACATATTATTTATTTAACATTAACTGAATGAGTTTTAATTATATATTATTATTGCCAATATATAAATTATAATTACTTGCATGAATATATTTTCATAAATAAAAAAAAAAGCAGTATAGATATTCATAATTTCTAATTAACTAACACTTACACTTCGTGCCATTGCAGAAAAATTTTGCCGCCAAGCTAAAGTACTTGCATTTCCTTTATCTACACCAACAAGCTCAGATATGCTTTACTACTGTTAGATCCCCAAAATTTTAAATTGACCTATGGATTGAAAAGTAAACTACCTATCAAATATGATAAATAAACTAGCTAACTTATTATCAACATTAGCCTTAAACAACATTACATTTGACATCAGCTACAAAATTGTAGCTGATTTCAAAATGTAATGTTGAATTCATATATTTGCAAAATTATATGAATTCAACAGTACTTGCAAAATTTTGTTAGTATCAACAAATGCTTCAATAATTTTTCATGACATATCAAGTAGCTGTAAAAAGTATGTATTCTATAATAATAATTTAATCATTTTTCATGTAGAAAATAAATTTTACAAAACAAATCCATTGATAGGTGAAAAATACATAAACCAGAAGAGACACACACACTTAAGAGAATGTCTGTAAGAGAAATGTCTGCAAGTGTTCAAAATATAGCCACTGCTAACTTATGCCCAATGATCTTTTTGCTAAATATTTTGTATTTCAATAAATACAGTTTTTCTTATCAGTGTCAGTTTTATTATCGCTTTTGAATTTGTTGATTGACCATGCATTTTTTGCTGGTTTAGTTTTATTAAATATTGAAGTTGACATAAAAGATGCAATCTATGTTCTAGCAAATGAGAAACAAAAAATTGAATTTTTATTTTTGTGCAATATTTCTTTGTTTTCATGTTCTCTTATATATTTCAACCAAATAAATGCAACATAAAAATTATTAATGAAACAATTAATATCCGGAATTTTAATTTTAGATACTTTTCTATTATTTATAGTTAGTATTATGCCATTCTGAGCTTTTATAAGCGTTTACACTTTATGTTATAGAATTTTTAATTTTATACATAGTAATAACATTTTATCTTAATTACTTATATCTTAATATGTTTTAATTTTAATTATCAAAAACAATTATACAATCAAGTCAAATTAAACTGGAAAAACAATGCACTTATTATTTGTTAAAATTGAGAAATAGAAAAGCAGTTGTACATAGAAAGTAATATTTTTAATAACTGTATGAAATATATAAAAATTGAAAGGAAATTTTTGCTGTGTCATAAATCACAAAATAATTAAATTTTCAATGCATTTTATTTTACAATTTGATATAATGAAACTGATTACGGAATATAAAAAGTGTAAAGTAATTACAGTTATTTTCTTCATTTAGAAATTTTTTAAAAAATATCTATAAAAGGAAACAACATTTAAAATAATTTTTGAAGCATAAAAATTTAAAATGACAGATGATATTAATTATGTTATGATATTAAATCTAAACCAAACATTTATTTTATGACATACATCAACAGGATTTTCATTGATCACAGCAAAAACAACTGTACGCTTGTCTCCCATCCCTAATGTGCCAAAGTCAATGAAACTTTCATTAATAGCATGAGGTAAAAACTGAAAACAAACACAAAGTAAAATATTATGGGAATATTTGATTATTTAATAAATTTATTTCAATTTCTAAAAGAGAATCTTAAAATATTAATTCTATAGATGCACTAAAGTAGAAAATATAATAAAAATTACAACTACATAATTTACATTTACATAATCACCATTTCTTATAGCATATTAAAGCAACTTAAAAGTTAATGAATAGAAATAAATAGAATTTTATAGAACCATTAAAAAGAGCAAAATATTTATAAATTGATTATTTTCTCTTTTCTTTCCAAGCAAAATCTCAATTCCTCTTTACCCTCGATATTTCAGATATTAAAGTACTGATATATTTGTGAAACAGCTGAAATTTTTTTTTTATATTATAGTAATTTAATTTATTTTCCTTTTTATCAATTTCATGTAAAATAAAAAATCCTCAACTTCTTAAAAAGATTTTTAAAAAATATATATATATTTTTTTTTAGAATTTGGAAATTGACTTGGAGTAGCATTTATTTTCAAAAATATGATGTAAAAATTATGAACTTCAATGATTTTGAAAAGGGGGTGATAAATTTACAACATATGAATAAATTAAACTATGGCAATAGAAATTGAAAAGGGTAGAAATTGTTTATTTTAATATTGTCATTCTGCAATAATAACTTTTGAATTATGTACAAAATGTGAAAAAAAAAAATACAAGTATTGTTTTGCTATTCTTCTACATTAAAAAATTAGACTAACACTTCAGCTGTTATCTCACTTTCTAACATAAGATCTTTAGTTATATATTTATTACACACATTACCTCATTAAACGCTTTAATATCAGATATTTTACATACAAAAAATAATAATTTGTAAATTAAAATCAAATAGAATAGGCTATCTTGGATTAAAAACAACAAACAAACAAAATAAAAAATAAAACATTGGCACAGCAAAAAATAGCTTAACAGAAAAACTTTGGTTTAAAAGGATTTTAAAACAAAGTGATGAAACATGTCATAATGAAATAAAATTTGAATAGTGATCCTAACATCCAAGCTTCAAAATCTGTAGTCCAATGTATAATCTAATTAATACTTCATTTAAAAAAAAGCAATAAGGGATAAGGATAAAGTATTTTTGGGAAAACTAAGCAAAATAGAAAATATTTTTTTTATCTACACAAATTATGGATAATAATAAATAAAAAATCATTGCTAAAAGTTATAGCTATTTATACTTAAAATAATTAACTAATCAGTAGATCTACAATCTATGTATTAAGACAAAATCACTACTATTTAGTTATAAGATAAAGAACAGTAATTTTTAATTGGGGTATTTTTTACAGAAATTTTAGCAATTTTCATGTATATTTTTTAAGAATGGAAGAATTTTTTTTCCAAGCAGTAAAAAAAAAAAAATTTAAAAATCAGAAGCATTATCATATATGTACTTGTATTTTTCTGAGAGCAGCAATCTCTTAAAAATAAGTGAGCAATCTAAAATTATTCTATGGCATATCTGTATTGTCATAAAGGCGAATTATATAGAGGGACTCCTGTTGCTATTAAAATGTAGTGAGTTAATATCTTTATTAGTTTTTAAAACAAAACTTAAAAATAAATGCAAAGGTAAGAAGAGTTTTTATAAATGCAGCATAGTACTGACAAATTAAGCAACATGTTTTTTCCTATATCAGTATGACAGAGTATAGTAAACACACCTATCACTGAGGCTGATGATGAATGACAAAAAATATTGTCATCCGCAATTCACAATATGTGAAGTTCTCAATACTCATAACTGTTTTCCCTAAATTATCTAAAGTTAGTTGGCAAGCAAGTCAACATGACAAACTTCATGCTTTATTAATACTTGCTTTCTAATTAATGAAAAGATACGATTTTTTATCTATTAAGATGCATAAATTGGTATTTTCAATTCTGCAGAATAATCATTATAGGGAACAAAAGTAACAAATAGAAAGTCAGCATCTTTCAAGAACTCTCGTGTGTAGCTATGAAGAAATTTATTCTCATCAATCAAGAGATATTTACAATAAAGAATTTGTGTTCATTGGAAAAATAGATCATAATTTTAACAAAATAAAGAGACATTTATTAAGTATTTTCCCTATAATCTGCAATTATGAGTTAAGGGCTTCTTATCCCATGATACAGAAAGATACCACAGCTTTCTACCAGTTTTTATTCCTAATATATCAAATAATTATACTACACCACACCAAACGAGACCAGACCAGAATACCTTGAATTGATATGCCCCATTAGCTTAACTGTATTGACCATTATTTATATTCCCATTTGATTATTTCCAATTCCATTAAAAGGCTTAAAGTCATGAATTGAATATGGACTATTTAAATAGCTGTGTTTATTCAATATACAAGCACTATTTTTGTGGAAACAAGCAATAATTGTAACTAATTTTCTATTTCGGTTTTTAAATAAATAATTAACATACCACTTTAAGACGTCAGTAAAACATAAAAGCGGAATGTCAAAGTGAGAAATATTCGTATGCAATCGAATAAATGATGTTAACTGTAAATCTGGAATAGTAGGTTTAAATGTAAGGAATGCAATAGTTGAAGATTTCCCAGGTCTCAAAATAACAGTTTCAGTCATGTTAACCTAGTAAAAAATGTACACACATATGTATAACTTTCAATAAAGGGGATTTTATAAAATAAAAATGCTCTTAAATCTGTAAAGTGTACTCTTTTATATTAGTACTTGCTGACTTCAACAGCATATTATATACTAACAGAATATTTTTAACTGTAATTAGGTTTATTATCATTAAAAAATTGTCCAAACTTGTTTCTTAATTATAGAAATTGATGTATAGTTTGTAAAATTATTCAAATTTAAAGAGTTCATTAAAAAATTTAGCTTTATTAAAACACAATTCATTTCGAAAAAATTACAATTAAGGAATTCATATTTAATAAGGTATGTTTTAAAAGAATTCAATTTAAGCAAAATATATGTATATTCATAAATGTCCAAATACAGCATTATAAAACCACATTTTCAAGAGAAAACTAGAATATTTGGGCCCATAAGAATCAACAAGCAACACAGGTGCATGCAACATAACAATTCAGCATAAGCCGATGAAAGGCAAATTTGGAGACTTCATATTTGGCAAGAACTTTCATCAGATACTAACAGATGGCTATATTTATCAGATTTTCATAAAGTATGTTTCATCAGATTTATGGTATAAACATTTTACTCTACATTAATCCATCTGCTGTATGACAAACCATAAGGTTTTGGCAAGATGGGACATTGTGACATTTAATCCAGTTTGCATGAATATAACTAAAGCATGCCTTCTCTGAATAATAGATACTTCATCACTTTGACAACAAGATTCCCTAACTAGTCTCTCATTTACTTTTTCTAAGGGGTTTTCTTATGTACTCCCAAATACCCACATAATCTCTGACGAAGTTCTGGCTACAGGAGTTGTTGAACCAGCAACCTGTGTCTATTTCTGCTTTAAAATGTTTAAATGCGTTTGTTAATTCATGATTCACCACTGCAAAGCTTGTATTGTTGGAGATGGCACAATGCTTAAGAACTTCTATTACATTATGATCACATTTATAAGTATCTTGTGTCGGTCATTTCTGCATCCCATTGTTTTTATTCTTTCTGTCTTGTTAGCAGACACATATCAATACTACATTTTCCTATGCAAGAATGATTTGTTTTAGCATGCATGAGCAACTTAGATTTTCAAAATTATTTTAAAAAATAGATTAGTATCTTATTCAGAAATTTAAATTTAAAAAATATCTTACTGAAAAATGTTCTCTAGCTTCATTTGGTAATGATATATTATAAACAATAAAAACCACACCAAAATTGTTAGTAACATTGAGTTCCTTAATATTACTGTTATTGTGTGGACCAACATAAAATCTTGTGCAACTTTTGTTGAAATCAAGGAACCTGCAAGAAAACAAAGCAAATAAAGAGTGTCACCAATATAAGCATAATTTATGCATATCTCTACAAATATCAAATATTTTAATGTACTTTTAAAATTAAACAGATAAAAGCAAATGTTTTAAAATGAAAATAATTTTAGGCTAAGCTCAGCATCTAAAAACATATTCACAAAGATGAAAGATTTGAGGAGTGATACAGGGAAGCTAGCTTTATCGAGAATTAAATAGCTCCCAAGTCATTAATAATAATGTTGCATAGTGCAGCCGGACGACAGTCTAAAAATTTCTTCAATATGGCTCAACACCATGTCAACAAGTTCTAGTTCAAAAGACAAAGACTTCTTTCTTTTAGACCAGGGGTCTCCAAACTACGGCCTGCAACAGCGAATAGTTTATTGTTTCTGTAATAATTTGGATAAAAAACATATTAAAACACTAGAAATTATAGATAAAGGCAGAAAATTAAAACGATTTTGGCCCTCGGTACTTACTGGAGTAAACAATATGGCCCTAAGGTTGGAAAGTTTGGAGACCCCTGTTTTACACTAACAACCTTTCACTAGTTTGCATTTTTGTCTTACTGAGAAATGCTCTCTAGTTTCATTTGGTATTATGCCTAATAGAGCAGTCAGTGCATTGAATGGTAGTCTTCATGCCCGATAAAGTAGTCAGTGCATTGAAGACTGAACTTTAAAGTTGTTTGATTTATTTTAAGCTTTTGATGTTTTTATATCAATAAAAGTCCTTGAGACATTTTGTAATTTAATACAAAATCAAGTAATTGGTGTACAAGAGTATAGTCTGAAAAAAATCATTCTAATAGCAATTGTTTTCCAAGCAATTTAGAACAATTTTGTTCTAAATTTTCTCTTCAGATAGTGTTTCTATGCATGGCATATAAACACTTCACTTTTTATTGTCTTATTTTTTTCTGCCTGCATTATACATAAAATATATTTATCCATATAGATAAATTATTAATTTGGGCCCTTATAAAGTATGTTAAATTACACTCATGTCCAAATTTATCTTTACATACCCAAAAATAATGATATTCAATGAAATATCCAATCAATATGATCCATGTTTGCAGGGAATGTGAAAAACAAGCCTAATTAGCATTATCCAATCAAAAGTTATCAAACAGTTTCTGATACACAAATCTAGGTTTACATCATTTGACATTAAAATTAGAGCTTTGAGTGAAGTGATATCTGAGTAAATTTCTGCCACCCAGTGTTTGATTTTAGTGTGTAATGTCTCAAATCAGTATGGCATGGTTTCGAAATATCACTCGGAAGAATCTGTGAAGTGACGAATCATAGGCAGTTTAGAAGCAAAGCAGCCAGTGTCTGAATATTTCAAGACAGTATTATGGAAACAATTTTAAAAGCGATTGCACTATTATAAGAAGACCATGAGAAGGTCGTAAACAAATGATAACTGCTTCTGATGATCGATATCTGGCCATGTAGGACCACGAATCCTACATGGCCAGATATCAATGTCCATCATAACAGGAAGTCTACTTCTCAGCAGTTAAATTCAGTACTTGAAGGCGGCACTATAACTGCTGTATCATGGCAAATGGTATACAGAAGGCCTTAATGTAAAAGGCCTTTATGCCAGAAAGTCAAGGGCATGTGTTTCACTGTCATCACAACAAAAGAGGGATCGCTTTTTAATTGGTGCAAAGAACATCAGAACTGGAGTTAACATTATTGGTCCTATGTTCTCTTTAGTGATGAGCTGAGGTTTAGCTTTACATGCGACTCTAAACGTGTTTACATCTGAAAGGAGTCAGGAACACCAATTTATTCTTCGAACTTTATGGAACGTGACCATTTCGGTAATGGAATGGGGAGGAATAATGATCGATTTACGGATGACGTCTTAAGAACCTTATGTAAGACTTTTCAGAGATGTTTATAGATCTGGCTTTTTATTTATAGACGATAATGCTCTTTCACATCAAGCAAACCTTGTTGGCGAAATCCTTGAAAATGGAGACATTCAACAAATACTATGGCCAACAAAGTCTCGCGATCTCAACCCGATAGAGAAATTACGGGACTACCTTGAACGAGCAATTGCACGTAGACATCCTCCTCAAATGTAAATGCTCTGAAGAACGGCATTACTGGAAGAGTGGAACTAAATTCCCCAAATTGTGGTTAATAATGTTATTTCCAGCATGAAAACATGTTGTGATATGTGTGTACAAATCAGAGGAAATCACATTTCATAGTAAATTCGTAAGGCTTCATTTTTTTCTGAGTTATTCCTTTTTTTTCTGAACTGTCTTTGTCACATTTTATTACTGTTTTATGCTACAATTATAGATCATATGTTGTGCTCTTAAATTTTTCCTTTGTATTTATGTGTCAATGTTAATCATTCCAGACAAATTCTTAAAATTACAGTTCACAATTCCTGAGAAATTCGTCAATTTATGCATGTAAAGTTAATTTTGGACATGAGTGTATTAAATAATTCATTTTGAGATATTTCATCTACTTGTATACAACAAATTTTACATCTTGCCTCTTCAGTATATGATGGGTACTTTTTATCTCAAACTGTTCTGTGTTTCAACTTCAAAAATTTTTAAGTGGAAAATTTTCAGAATTATTTTTTACCAAAATTTTCTAGAAAAAGTTCCCAGATAACCTACATCAAGAAATTCCAAGATCTCACTCAATTTTATCTCTCTCGTGAAATAAAATTAATTTTGATGATGTTATGCTGCAATAATAATTATAACGTAAAGGACTCAGTGTACTATAATGATACACTGAAGTCTAAATCATCATTAAAATTTTTAGAAAGTAGAAATGTTTACAGAAATAAGGCATAATCAAAATTTTGCATGTATCCAACAAGTGATAAATTCCAACTGACAAAATTAATGAGGAGTGCATCACGATATATTTCAAGTACAGCAGTACATCAATTTTTGTATAATAGACAAAACTTTAATCCCACAAAAGTACATTTACAACAGGCTTTCAACAGGGAAACTAGCTGCAAGATTAATGAGGTACTCGAACATATTCAGATAATGACTTCTTACCCTGCATTTTCTTCACGTTTATCCAAAAGACCAACAAGCACAAAATGTAAATATAAAGATTCACCTGCATCAAATTATTGATATAATCCATATCTAATGAATTAATGTATTTTAAAACTTAATGTTGGATGGTATCTATGACTGCTTTTTTTTTTTTAAATCTGAAACTAGTCACATAAAAGCTAATCTGAGAAACACTATAAGAATATCACAACTAAAATATACTTAAATTAAACATGAAATTATATACTAATATTTACAAAGACAAAAATTATAAGAATATAAAAAAATTTGTAATGCTGCCATTCCTGATTTGGTTGTTTATAATATATTGTACGAAAACAGACTTTAGAAAGTTCCTAGTTCAGCTTATTCACAATTAACAGCATTTATAATGGTAATAAGTCCATCTAAAAATAATATATTACACACTCTAGTAAAATTATAATCTATAGAATATATCCATATATAAAAAGTCTGCTATAAATAAATTTTATTGATATTATTCTTACATGCAACACAAAATAAAAAAAAATGTCTTACCCTTTAATCAATTTGACTTGGTATGGTATCTGAATTTTATACTGGTTATTTTTCGATTTTACTACTATTTTACCACAACACTGCTTTAGATGAAGAGCTTTTGAAGCTATAGTAAAAATTAAATATAATTAACATATTTTACTTTAAAAAATAAATCAAAATAACAAAGATTTTTAAAATAAATGACATACAAATTTGTGGCAAAAAAACTTACACATACCTATATTAAGCTTATCCATTACACTCCAATCTAAGACTAAGAATTCTTTTTGATAACAAAGGAAAGATGCAATAACGATAATATATTTATTTATTTGTGCATATTATTGAATAAGACTGAATACTGCTTTTTAACTATGAAAAAAATTACATAAAATTTCTATTTTCATAAAAACCAGTAATATTTTTCTCTAAATCGATGAAAGTTTTTTACTTGAGCAAAGTTGAAATTTTTTTTTACAAAAATGGATTTTTCTTTTAAATTTCTAAAATGGAATTAGTATTTCTCATAATCCATGATTAAACTAAAATTTTTATTTATTTCCATATTAATTATGGAGAATCTGTAGTAGTTAGCATCTCTGAATTAAGATTGTTTCCTAAACAAATAATTAATACATCATTGTTTTGCCAATGAGTTTTTATGTATAAGGCTAAACATTTCCTCGATGAAATCTAGTTTTACATTAACATAACACTAATAGAACATTATAATTTCTTCAGCATTGATCATAAGAGTTTCCTAGTAATATTTTTATATAATTAATAGATGCTAAATATTCAGTAGTCAATAAACAAAGTCAGTTAGTAAAAAAATTCTTAGAATTATTAATTTTAACCATGGCCTTGTTCATTTAACATTTTTATTACTTTCCATATTAACCCTTTGCACTCTAATTTTTTTTCATTCGTATTACCAGCAACTCGAAGCAATTTTAGTGAAAAGATCATATTCACATGCAAGTTTGATATACGCATTATTTATATTGTTCTTTGCATTGTCTCCGTGGCGAAGCCCTCGAGCTTGAAGACAAATTTTAAATAGCTCCGCACCAGAGCCCTCGAGTGCAAAGAGTTAACTACAGAAAGGTCTGACTTAACCGCAACCCCCCCCTTCTTTTAACCTGGTCGCAATAATACGATTGGTGTACACCCCATTTCATTAAATCTGCTAAACTAATTTAGGGCCAATACTACTATGTCAGAAATTATTATTTGGATAATATACAGCAAGTGAAATAAATTAAAATCATATCTGTATATACACTCAAGAGCCAAAACATTATGACCACCCCTACATTTTGCAATGAACTCGTCTGGATGACGTGGAAGGCACGTGATCAGGTGGAAGTGGTATTTAACTGCTGTTGCGGAGTCTGAAGAATCCTTATTTCACTTATTTCTGTGTGTGATGGGAAAGGCTGTGGATCTAAGTGACTTTGATAGAGGGCAGATTGTAATGTCTCGAAGGCTCGGAACAAGTATTTCCGAAACTGCACGACTCGTGGGTTGTTCGCGATCTACAGTTGTTAGTACTTATGCAAAGTGGATGAATGACGGTGAAACCAGCAGTAGACGACATGGTGTTGGACGTCCACACGCCATCAAAGAAAAATGTCGTCGGAGCAACGGTGAAGCAAAACCGGAGCCAGACAGTGGCTCAGCTGACAGCCCAATACAATGCAAGACCAAGTAGAATAGTATCGGAGCACACTGTTCACTGGAAATGGGGCTACGCAGCAAACGCCCCACTCGCGTGCCTTTGCTGACCAAGCGTCATCGCCAACTGTGCCTGCGCTGGGCCCGGAACATCGTGACTGGTCCATGGATCAGTGGGAGAGAGTTACCTGGTCAGATGAATCACGGTTTGTCATTCATCACGCCGATGGAAGTGTCAGGATACGCCGTCTTCCAGGCGAACAGTTGCTCCCTCAATGTACAGTAGGTGATACACAGGCCGGCGGTGGCGGTATTATGCTTTGGGGGACGTTCTCTTGGTCGTCTCTGGGACCCGTGGTTGTGGTAGAGCTGACCATGAATGTTACAGGGTATCTGAACATCATTGCGGACCAGTGGCACCCTTGCATGGCCTCTGTTTTTCCAGCTGGAAATGGAATGTTCCAACAGCACAACGCCCCTTGTCACATGGCTAAAATTGTGTTGGAGTGGTTCCAGGAACATGATGCTGAATTCCAGTTAATGTCCTGGCCGCCTAATTCACCAGATCCCAATCCGATAGAACACATTTGGGATGTCCTGGGACGGCAGCTCAGAGTTCAAAGACCACCAATTCGCAATATCTCGGTTTACGTGACCGTTGCTTAAACATCTGGTACAATCTGTCGCCGGCGATATACCAAGGACTTGTGGCATCCCTGCCAAGGCGGGTTGAAGCTGTGTTACGCGCCAAACATGGGCCAACTCGTTATTGACAGGTGGTCATAATGTTTTGGCTCTTGAGTGTATTTTTTTTAATATCATGATAGAAAGAAAGAACAGTGAAAGAGAATGCAAGTAAATAAATGGGTATATACAACACTGAAAGAAAGAGGGAAAAGTCGTAAACATAAAATTTTTTCAATAACTAATTTATATCAAAATAAAAATATACTTCAAATATTGAGAAATCCCAGATAAAAGAATACACCCAAAAATTCCCCCAATAGCACAATATTTAGTAATGCTATTCTTTCCAAAAATTATGAACTATGATGATTATAAGAAAAAGAAAGAAAGCAAAAAAAAACCTTAACGGTAATTATGCAACAAAATTCATTGAAAGGATAACTACTATTAATAAAGGAAAACTTAGTTTATCAGTCTTAAATCTAAAGGGAAGAGTTTATACTTAAAAATCAAAAGTAAAATATATTATCAGGTAAATGTAATTCAATTCACACAGAAATCAAGTTGTTTTTTAATTTTCTAATATTTATAAATATTATAATCTCTTTTCCTTCAACTTTTTCCCTTCATTTACATAAAATAAATACAAAAGTCACACTTTAAGTAAGTCGAGAATTATACAAATTATAGTGTATAAGTAATCATTATACTTCAGAAAAATTTAAACAATATTGCTTACGTGTAAATGTTATAGTAGCTACTTGTGTGCTAAATACAGTATCTGGAGGTATTTTTGTTGGGATAAATTTTACATCAACTGCTTCATTTACAGGAGTTGCAATAACATTCTGGAATAAAAGAAATATTTTTTTAGTAAACTTTTTAAACATAAAAAACAGTTATTCAAGCAAACAAAAACAGCAACAGTCCTATTTTACTTAATATAAAGCAAAATTTATTTTAGGTTATAAAATAATGGGTATACATACAGCAATCTGAACATGTTTTTGTCCTGAATTAAGCAATAAAAGAGATAAAGTTTTTGGTGGATCATGACTTCTTAACATTCCAAAGTCAAGTATCTCTGTAGGGAATATATCCCAGGAGCTAAAACAAAATTCACCATAAGATACACTTCTCAAATAAAAGAAAAGGCCTATATTAAAAGAATTACAAATAATATAATTTAAAGACATTTTCTATTCGTTTAATTCATTAATAAAAAAATTTTATAAATTAAACTTACTAAAATTTTAAATAAAAGTACAATAAAGCATACCTGAAGATACATCAACTTCTACAGGTAATAATATATAATCTTGTCCTGTGCAATTCAACCTAATACGAATAAAGGCGGTGTGATTTTTTTCAACTCTGGCAATAAAATTTGCTTTAATAACTGGTTTTGTTTCATATGGTGGAATCTCCTATAAAAATAAAATTGAAGATGTTAACTGTCATAACAAATTAAAAGTATTTTTGTCAATTACAATTATTTTATTAATGAAGATTTAATTTCAATCCATCAACGTTTTACCCCAAAATTACTTGCATTTATGTTTAAAACAAAGATACTATATTAGATTTAAAACAAAGATTTGTATGATATTTACTACAATACAAATTACAATCTTATTTGTATATTTATTTTTGTACAAATATGTATCAATTATTCGAAGCTCAAGCCATGCAATATGTCAAAAAATTTAATTTTAAGAAATAATTGTAATTAAATTGAATATTAAAATAGAATCATAATGACCAATTATGTTAGCATATCTTGAATCTTTTTAAAGGTGGATGGCTATTTAGCAATTCAGAGCAGTTCTAAATACTAATCAAGATATTAGACATCATATGATAGCGATAAAATATGCACTGAATTATTTTCACCGATAATATGTATTGAATTATGTGTTAGTTGATAGAAATATACTTATATACTATTTACAGAAATCATTTATATGAGGTTTCAAGTAACACAAATAAATTACATGACGAAAAATACAGGTAAAAAAAAATTTTCAAAATTAAAAATTTCATTAATTCCATGATCATACATGTTATATTCAGTTAAAAAGATCTTATATTACAATATGTAAAAAAAATCTACAGTTTCATGATAAAACTCACAAACAACGTGGCATGACAAACTATCTGTCACAGACTTGTATGAAATCTATATTATGTGTAGGTCACAATTACGATGTTAACTAGCAAAGACCTACTTCTCAATAATCTCCGAGAAAACAAATTTTTTAAATTTTAAAACTTTTATATTTCTATAGCACTGGGCTGAAATGTGAACTTGTGGCACAGTGGTTAAATATCTGAAAGGCACTGATTCAACCATCCATTTTTTTTTTCTCCCATTTTAATTTATTACATTACACACATCATAAGCAATACAACAAAAATAATAAGTTTTCTCTGCTAGAAACATTATATAATACACACACATTCATACAGATAGAGGTATCTCCTTATAAGTCCACCTTGATATATGAAACAAACAATTTTGCTTGGTATTGTTTGGAAAACGACTAGTGTGCATCAAATTCTTTGCCAAATGGATTGCTGCGGCCACACTACTCTGCAAAATTTTGCAGAGAAATATAGCTACAACAAAAAATCCAAATAAACCATAACAGCATTGTCTCCAATGATCTGACAATGTCATATTTCTGAAGCATACGAAGGAGAAGGCAGAATTAAAGTTAGGACAAATTTTTAGAAAATGTCAACTCTGGTGATACTCAATCTGCTCCAATAAAAATAAAGAGAAAAATTAAATTCGCTAATTTTCATATATTTAATCTAATTGCATTTGTATTTATGCATACCAAGAAGAATTTAAATTTTATGCAACTCCATCAATGTATAATGTTAATAACAATAGGATTTTTTTATACAAATGGATTAATCCTTTTCCATTTATGCCTTATGGGAAAAATTTCATTTTGGTATTAGTCTAAGCATCTAAGATGGGTTAAGGATATATATTGAAGTTTTTTTTTAATAAGAGGTTACATATAACACTATTCTAAGTAAATTACTATGCATTGTTTTTAGAACATTCTAATCACTTCTGAATTTTCATAGAATTACTAGCTACAAGTAGATTTAAGAATAGCCATATTTATTTTTTTAATTTTTAGATTTCTCCAACATCAATATGCAAATAAGAATAAAATGACTATTTTTGACAAATAAAATTATTAATATTACATGCACGTAAAACAAGTATTAAAATCATTATTATTATAGTTACGTAAATGGATAGCCAAAATTCTCTGTTCTTTGCATTGATTATGGGGAAACCAAATTTTTTTCTACAAAATATTTTATTATAAATAATACCTTTAAATATAATAGAAATTAAATTTCAATAAAGTATGAACAAATTATTTTCCTTGATCTTTGTAATACTTCTGTAAAATGAACAATATCATAGCACACAATAACAATAAGTTTACATTTTTAATTGTTATTGATTCTAACAATGAGGTTTCTAATTTGCTAAATTTTATTTTCTGCAAGAAAGTATAGCTACCACTTAAGTTTACTTTAGTATGCTGAATTATATTTTTAGACATATCTTTATACTTTTTATGCAGATTGTCATAAAGGATATAAATATCTCAATTTAGGAAACCGTATAAAATTTCATTTAAAAAGCTTTTTAGCTGCCATAACTCCCAAATTTACTATTTTAGGAAGTTAATGAATCTAACCAATTTTTTTTTATATCTATCTCAGTGATCATTTGGCATTTCTAAATTTTTATTTTTTATCTTGATAGATTGTGTCTGCATGATTTTTATTTATTTTTTCTTTATATTCTTTTAACTTAATTTATTGATTTATTTTAATATAGTAAAAGAATTGAAAAGTGTAGTAAATATTTTCCATACTTGAAATAATTTCCCTTTCTGTAGAAAAACTTCCTAAAAAAACATATAAAAGTGACTTTCTGGAACAAATTATCAACAACGCACAGTTAAAAGTTTTAATCATTTAGCACAGAAACTTCAGATATTCTTCAGCAGTCGGAGAACTTTTACTTAATGGATCATAAGCAATTAAATGAAATGCAAACAAAACGTAAATATAGAAATGATGTACAATATTAAGTCACCTTAATTCTTTTCTTATCAAAATCTGTTTGTCATAATTATACCAGAAATATACATAATTTCTTCAAATAAAAAATAAAAAAAATTTAGAATGAAAGATTATTTTCAAATGATAAAATTTATCTTATACTTAAACAATAATAAACATAAAATTATTCTCATACAATACGAAATTTAAATTTATTTATCAATTTTTTTTTTTATCTCTTAATAATTTTAATTAAAATAATAACAAATATATATATATATAAAACAAAAAAGAAAAGAGTGTTACATCAATAGTATACATATTGATGTAACACTATTCACACACACTAACTATTCAATGAAAGAAATATGTAAATAAACAATATATAAAGGTTTATAATAAAAGATTAATTATTTAATAAAATATATTACCCATAAAGATTTAGGAGCTTCACTTTCCCCATCAGGCAATTCTAAATGTAAATCTCCTCCACTGGAATACAGTTCTGTAACCTAAAATAAGTACATAATTTCATTTTTTTTTTTAGGTGAAATGAGCTATAAAAGTTAGTTAATTTAAGAGAACTCAAAACTGATATTTAAAATAGCATTAAAATTTTTAATATAAAAATTAGAAAGTAGTAATAAAGAGTATAAAATATTATTATAAACTAAATGGGTTATCAAATTCTTTTAAAAATCATTCCTGGATTAAAACCAGAATTGCAGCATTTTTGTACAGCTCGCATTGTGCCAGGAAGATGCTGGGGGGGGTCATATTGGTGTCAGTAACCAAATAGAATATTTCTTCTAATAATACCATATGCTATTTAGAAAACATACAGAAAATGCATAATAAGTTATTTTTAAAGAACAAATTTTTTTTTGCCTCATATGTGTATATATGAAGAAAATAATTTACTAAATGTGTTATACAGTACTGTTTAAATTCAGTGACATTATAGACACAAACAATAAAAATTATAAATAATTACAAAAATTTACATCAGAAAATTTTTAATAAATTAATGAATACACAACAAATTTTTGATTAAAAATATGACATATAAATAGTATAGTATTCTTTATTTTGCAGAGTTGCCATTATCCCCAAGTTTATTTTTCTTATTTCCCTATTAAATATTGAACTGTATTACAATTATTAGCATAATTATTGCCTTTACAATTCTTTACTTCCTTTTTTTTTTTTTTTTATATTGCTTTAAACTTTCTGAATTATAACGAAGCATATAACTTCTTTTCGGGAATTAGAAATTTTCTTAATAGAAATATATCCCTGTATTGATTCCTGCCAAATGTAATGAAAAATTTCTTCTACTAGCATTTTGTTTCTGTTGTTTCTTTGAAAATCGAAGTAATTATTCAGGTAAATATTGTAACAAGATTTACTAACTAGCAGCGTGATAATTTTATAATGTGTTTCCTTCACATTTAATACAACACATCTAAGTAAAATGGACATTTTTTTTACAGTAAATAGCTGTTTTCCAACATTATTTATTTTGTGAGGCCAGCAGCAAAGATAACTTTCTCGATGAAAATATTCCAAACATCAGATATGATGGCAAACTTAACATTCTGCATATGTAAAGACATTTAATATCAAATTCAAATATTTTAAAATTTCCACAATTTGCTTCTATTCATGGTTTTAAGAGGCACCAAATTCAGAAAATAAATTGAAAATAGTTAAAACCACATCCCTTAATATACAACAATTTGGAAAACTTGAGATAATCCATGCTTTATTTTGGAAATTAATATTTTTTCTTCAGCATAAAATATTTTTATTTATCGTTAGTCTCCATGCACTAAGCAACTTATCAGAGAAAACACGTTAAACATAGGAAGTTATTCCAGATGCAGTTTTACAAAATATCATAAAGAGCTAATCTACCTGAAGTATTTAGGGAATTTTTCACTTTTAATAGAATTCCATCACTAGTAATATCTTCATGAATTACTTTTTCAATCATATTCCTTTGAACTATTCATTTAACATTATTATTCATTTAACATTCTATTTTAGGTATATTGAAATTGAAATTTGTGCAACCTCTATTCCATCTAAAATTTTTTTTTATGAACTATATAATGCTACTGCATGTAACAATAAATTCAGAACCACTGCATGCATTTTCATCGTCATTTCTGTAAAAGTATTATTGATTTTAGACCCAGAATCACATACTTCTTGAATTAAATTTAAAATTTCATCTTGCTTAAAATAATAAAGAACAATATCCAAAAGATAAGAATGAGATGTAAAGTAAATACACATAAAAAATTACATACAAAAAGTATAGCTAGAGCCACAATTTCATTTTAATATTCAGAAAGTTAAACTCATGACTGAAATGCATATGTTCCCCTAACTTCAACTCTCAATGCCAAAATGTAAATAAAAGATCTTTACAGTTCAATTTTCTAGAGAGGGATCAAAATGATATCCAGCACTAATTCTAATACCACTTTACTAGAGGAAAAATAAATAATTCAATAAATAAATTTAATAGTTCTGAAAAGCATGATGGATCAGGATAAATAACAGGTGCTTGAAAAAAAATTTAAAGCTTGTTTTCAAAAAAATATTGGATATCAAAAGTGGCACTTGTTATTATAATTCTAGTCTTATACAGACAAAAAAGAAAAATGTTTATTAATTTACAGTTAACAGACAGAAATACAGAATGAATAAATATATTTAATGAGACTAATTACCATAATTTAATCTTTATAATATGTGGTCCATATACATTGAAAAAGCTTAAGATATTTTGGTCTACACTTTTTATTTTCCCAGGGGATATATGGGCATTTTTTTCCCACAGGAGTTCAGTTACAAATTAATTTCAGATAATGCTGTTTTTTCCTATAATAATAAATAGAACAGTAGTGTAAAAAAAGTATACTGTTTTATGAAAAAAAAAGATGAAAAAATTATGGAATCCATAGATGATAAAGATAGTCACTCTTTTACAAAAAAAAAAAAAAAAAAAAAAAAAAAAAATGAAAGCTGTGATTTGTATCATATTCTAAGAGAATCCAAGTGGATGAAAAGAGCCTTTAACACAGTAACAAATAATTAAAAATACTTTAGATGAGTTTAAACTATTAATTGACTGATATTCAGATTTTGATCATAGCAATAAATAAAAACATAAAATATGGGAAATTTTTCTAAGAAACTTTAGTCTGATTTTAATTAGTTATTAATAATTTCTTTTAAAATTTTGTAGTATCATTATCCTAAAATGCAAGAATTAATTATTTTTATTTACATATTTGTTTTATTTTTATGGAATATGTTCAGTAAATACCACTTAGTTTTATTCATGGTTTTTATATTCATGTCTATTGCCCCAATTATCACCTGCTTAAATCATTATGTAATTTTTCATTTCATTATTGCATCAAAACAACTCTTAAAAATTTAAAGATATGCTAGTTTAAGATATAACAAATATAATATGTGCAGGGTTAAGTCCAAATGAATATGTGAATAAACCAAAATACCCGCTCCCTCTTGGAATAGTTTCAGATGCAGTATGTGCAAGATTTTATTTTTCATTGCTGAAAATTATGTCTGATTTTACACCATTTTGTTAATTACTATCACAGTAACAAGCAAACATTTGTATTGTTCAAGATTATTTAAGAAGGAAATATCACAATCATAAATTACATGATCTATAATAAAATTTTATTGGAAATAGAAAAACAGATTGATAAAATAATTATCTATTAGTATTTAAAATAATAGGAAACAAACCTGTATTGTAGTAGCATGAGGATTGTGCATATAAATTATTGGTGTATAACTACTATTTAATGGCATTCTAATTCCAACAAATGGCCTTAATCTGTATGGATTAGGAGTTCCAAAAAGCAGATACCTGTATAAAATATAAGTATTAGAAAACAGGGACATGTTATATAAATATAAAAGAAAAAAATAATTTCTACGTAAATTAAATACAATAAATAGAACAAATTAAAACACTAACTATAAAATAATACTTTGTATAAATAAAACACTATCTATAAATAATAATAAACTTACTAAAGAAAAAAAGCAATTGATTGTATAACAGTCTTAATAACATGCAAAACATCAAAATCATTTCAAAGCAGAAAGTCTTTATTTCATTGCAAAGAAACAAATTGTTGACATACTAAATTCAAGTTACAATGTTATTCATTAAAATACATTATACTAGTTTTGAAAATTACAACTTAAATTAATTTTTTTGCTGCATTTACAGATTGTTTGGCAGTCCAAACAAACCCTTTAAAATGAAACCACCTTTTTGCATTCAAATTCCTCTTAAAACTAGCTTTTAATTTATATGCAAGTGCATATAGATTTGTATCTGAAGACATACATGCATGTGCATGTC
The DNA here is from genome assembly GCA_021605095.1 of Caerostris extrusa. NCBI lineage: Eukaryota > Metazoa > Arthropoda > Arachnida > Araneae > Araneidae > Caerostris > Caerostris extrusa. The sequence goes on along the minus strand of BPLR01019269.1, from coordinate 7,290 downwards.
TGAATATTATGTCTACATGAGTAGTTATGTATGGGTAATGATGTATGTTTAATATACATGAGGGTATACATACCAGGGGCAATTGTGGCTACCACAGAAATTTTCCGAGCTACATGTCAAATTTTCGGAAACTATGCATGAAATAAATTAGAAAATTAAATTTAAAAATAAATATCCATTAGTGTGTATGTAGTATATTACTGCACATGTGTATAAATACAAATATATACTTTCAAACATATACATGCATATGCAAATGCAAACATATATTCAGTCATACACATATAATGCTAACAAACATACAAATGTGCATGCATACACACATAATTAAATTTTAATTAATTTATAACCCCCACAATTAAATTTAAAAAATACATGCATACATACTTATGTATATAAGTATATATTTATACATATATACACACGAAGATACACATACATACATAAACACATACTTTCATCTATGCATACAAACATACATGTATGCAAATGGACTGCCAAACCTGCAGTAGGGATATAATGTTTAACAACCATTTATTAAATAGTACAAAAACAATACATGACTTAAAAAACTATTGTGATTTCCAGCCTATAATTTGCAGATTAAACTCTAAAAGCCTTAACATTTGTGGTGGACATTTTTTTTGAATTTTTTTTTCAAGAGGTCTCATAAAATTCAGCTTTTAAAAACTGCCACATAGAAATGATTTTTGCCAATACAAATTGACAAAACTTGATTTATTGTTTTTCTTTACTTAATATTCTAAACGTGAAGAAACATTATAGTTGTAGATGGAGAAAAAAATAGACACAAAAAATTAAATTCATATCATGCATTCGTATGTAGATAAAAAGGCACAATATGGATAAGAATTAATAACATTTTACAAATATTAAATTCATAATTAACTATGTTTCTGATGCAGCAAATATAAAGAAAAACAAATTTTGGAAAAATGCTGTATCTTTTGTTCTCACCATAGTTATCTTCATAATGCGCCAGTAATTTATAACAATTTTTTATAATAATCTGGAATCAAAACGTTTGAAAGAGAAAAAAATATTTCATTAGTTTCATATGTCATGAGTATAAAAACTTGATTGGTATGACATACCAAGAAATAGAAGTAAATTGTTCACTGATTATAAAAGATGTATATTTCTTTTTATCAAACTTATGACTGCAAATTATGTAACATTGAAGAATATAGGCAGGAAAATACAGTACTTATATTTTAAAATAATAAATTTGTGAAAATGTTTAACAGAAATATAATTTGATAGTTAATATATATAGGACAGTAACACCTTATTAATATTTAAAGCATTCAAAATGAATTATGTTGAAAATCATACTACTAGTAACACATATAATTTTTTACATATGAAAGATACATGAAACATACTTGAAATTTAAAAGAACCTAATGATGTATGAATAAATAATGTATCTTCTATAGACCCTTCTTCTCTAGCCAACAGAACTACATCAAAACTAGTATTCCTACCAGGTAGAATGACCTTGGAAAAAATGCATAAATAAAATAATTGAATATACTTTGGTCTATTTAGAATTTAAATTTTTAATCAAATAAAATTTCTGCTGAGATTAAATCTTACTTTATCTTGAAAAAATGAACAATGAGTATGTAATGTATTTCCTGAAATTGATAACAGATGAATACTGGTATCAGGACTTAAATTCTGAATAATGACATGTTCCATATGAGGCATTCCCACCGGACTAAAATTTAATTAATAATGAATTAAAAAAAACATGAGTATTTATACGTATATTTTATCATGCAACTAAACTAAAATTTCAAATTAAATTTTACTTACTGTGGAGGAAAATTTAACATAGGAGGATAAAAGGCAATAGGGCTTGCATAGGCATTTAAATTTTCTTCATTAAGGTCAGTAAAACTACAAGGAAAGAAACAGATTAACAAATGTATAGTATGTCAATGGAATAATCAAAAAGAAAGGAAAGCAATCAATATCATTAATTCTTTAAAATGGAAAAAATATTGAGCACACTAGAAACAAGAATTCAAGGAAGATAGTTTAAAATAATATAAGTTGAAACATAAATCTAATTTTAATTAAACATTTACTCTAATGTAATATTTTCTTTTTCCCCTCACTCCTAGAAAACTTGTATGCATCTAGATCAGGGATGTAGAGAGAGCCTGCAGATTGCTTCATTACATTTCAAATTTACTTTAAAAATATTGCGTGTGCGCGCATGTGTGTGTAAGGAGACATTTTCTCAGAATTTGATGAAAGATTAAAACATGGAACACAATTTAGTTTTAGTTTGATAAAAAATAAAAGCACTTAAATATTAGAAAAATATATCCTGCTAGCTTAGATGGAATATTCCTATCTGTCTATTTTATCATTTTTATAATATTTATAATCAATTAATCAAAATCATGTTTCATTTTAAATTTGTGTTTAACAAAATAGAAATGATTATTTGATAATACATTAAAATGCATAAGTCTGTTTGGATCAACACATATTTCGAAAAAAAAAAATCAAAACACTTTTAGGCATAAATATCCAAAAAAAATGAATGATTAAAAATAATTTCATTGATTTCTTTTATGCTTGGTTATACAAAAATTGGATTAAATGCTAAAATGCTTATTAAATCAATGTAATATGTATCAAATTTATTAATTTTTATATGTAAATATTAAGAAATGAAATAAATATATATACTACATTTCATTTCGGCCCACAGTCAAGTTACAATAATTATATGCATACTGCCTTCACAAGTCTGTATCTCTGATCTAGATCATGAAATCCATTACTATATTGATAATTTCACTAAAGAGCCCCATTGCCACATTTCAAGGCGTCAATAACACTTCCTAAAAGAGGGGAGAGATAGCTTCACAAAATTTCTTAAAGGGTTTTGACATATGAAAAAAATTTGATAATTAAAGAAAGGATGAGAACAAAACCTATAACTTTTTCAGAAATAATCATGAATCAATTATGATGTTCTAACAAATTAAGTTATGGTTGGGACTCAATTTATGATTGCGGTACAATCTAAATATACATAAACAATATCTAAAAATATAGTTGTTTTTAATATGTTTAAAAGGGCTATAGCATAATATCACCAGTTTGTAAAATGCTTCATTACATGTAAAAACTCAAAAAAATTCATGCACTTTGTTTTAGTATTACAAAGTGAAAAGTACATTTATAGAAGACAAATTTTTCTAAGCTTTATTATAAAAAGACGAATTCTCTGGAACATTGATTGGCTTCATTTGTAATTTTTGATGCATAATATTAATTACTATGACCAAACAAAAATATTTGAGACAATAAATTGATACATAATTAAATTTTTAATATAGTTTGGTTTTATATTTTACTATATTATCCTTTAATTTTTATTATCAAAAGTTTTTACTAACCAAAAGTGTTAATTTTAACATGTTAACCAACAAATTTACATATTACAAATTTCAATATATTAGATGATGGAGTATGAAATCACTGTCATTAACATAGAGAAGTCTTAGTGCAACATAGAGTCGATTCTTTCTATATGTTTAACTCGTATCAAACATATTGCTTCTCTCCTTATAAAATACATATTATGGAGGATAAAAACCACAGTAAATGGAATAATACAAGACAAAAATAAAATGAACAAAGGACTAATCAGAATCCTAATTTGTCTGCATAACAAGCCATGTAAAATAGTATTTGCTATACAAAAATTTTCATGCATATTCATGTTACATTCATTAAAAAAATATAAAAAGAGAATAATTTAAAATTAAAAAGGAAAATGACTTAAGACTTGAAACATGTATTAGCTACAGTGATGAAATTAAAACTATTAAACCTTGTCCATCAAAAGGTAAATCACTATATACTGCAGAGGCAGATAAAAAAAAATAATGTACACATACATAAATACAGGGGAGAAACAAATCGTCCATAAAAATGAGCACACATTTCATAAAAAAAAAAAAAAAAAAAAAACAGTTATAATATGCTGAAAATACCTTTTTCAAAAGGAATGTATACCATCAAAATATTATAAATGTGATATTTTTGCCCACTAAAGGACTGTATCCAAGTCAAAAGATTAGTGACATTTTCAAACAGCATGGAAGAATAAATTTCTAGCATAAAAGTGGTAAGGAATAGGATTAATATGTGACAATCTGACTGTGCAATGGGCTTTTGTCGAAAACTTCTAGTGGCACAATGAGAAGGAAAATTTACTTCATTTAAAATGCTGGTAATTCCGAATATCATATAATTATTAAAATCACATGAACATTAAGATAATTGGGTGACAAAAGATTATTAGAAATTTTTTAAAGTGTGGAAAGTTGCTATTGCTATCATGTAACAAGTAATTAGCAGTCGAAAAAGATAGATGAATTATATGGACATTTATTATGCGACTGAATATTTCATAAAACTATGGGAAATATATACAAAATATGGAAAATTTAAATGATGGGGAAAAATTCTTTAACAATAACATGTACATAAATGAGCTATAAAATCATTAATTAAACATACAATGACATATTAGCATTAAAGAAGTTCTGTTACTAATTAGTAGTTCTTTGTGTTGCAGGTTAAATGGTGCTATTACAAACGGGATGACTTCTAAGGACTTGAATAGTGTCTCAATGCATTATAATCCTGATATATGTATTGATGTGAAACAGAATTCTTCTCTTTCCCCAAATTATTGATTTGTAAGCATTTGTGGATATTAATATCAAGAAAATACGTTTCAAATTAGCTGTATAAATCTGTTTTAATGTCTTGGATAAAAGTTATGAGAAATTTTTATGAATGTTTGGATGATTAAATACAATAAACTCGCATCATTGTTATAAATGTAAATACTGAAAAAGCAGGGATCGTGCAGTTTTTCCCGTAATCTAAAATTGTGGTTTGGTTCGTCTTTTCTACAGTAATTTTTTTTTTTTCCACCTTGTTAACAAGTTTAATTGGATTTCAAACTACTAACAAACATCCTTGCCACCATCAGGATTTAAACCTGAAGCCTGTGGTACCAAATGCCAGAGCGCTAGCCACTTGGCCATCAGGTCGCCCAGTAGACCAAAGAGAAAGAATATTGAGTATATATTGGGGGCTTTCGGTTAATCTGAATTACTCTTTCACCAAATCTGAATGTCATCAAATCAAGAACTATTGTACCAACGATTTTTCCTTTTGAGTTGTTTAAAATTTAAGATAAAACATGTCACAAACTGATGTTTCACTGTTACACTTTGATAAAACGGGCACGAGCATGCTAAAGGAATGAAATCTCTTTAGACAGTACCTCATAATTCAAGAGTCTAATTTTATTATTATTTTTTTTACCCTTTGATGTTCCGTCGGAGTTTTCATCCACGAACGTTTCATTTAATTATAAAAGTCTCCATTTGTTGTCCTTCGATATTAATTCCTGAAGGTCGCGCTTATTTGTCTTGTGTTACATTCCTTAAATGTTGCCATAATTGGATGAACAGTTCAATTGTACAGGAATAAAACCGTCTCGCAGCTCTATAAAGAATTTTCTGCGTGTACTTTGATTAAGTTAATTTTTTTGCCCTTTCGTGTGTTTTATTATCGTTGCCATTCTCATTATATATATTAAAAAAAAAGATGAAATTTGGTTAAAAAATTATCTAGTCGTCTACCAGGGAGGGGGAAAAAAACTTCAACCGTCGAATATGTTTTTTTTTCGTTAGCTTCGACTGTAACTGGTCACGACTAACAAGCCGTTATGGTTTTTTTTTTTTTTTCTTCTTTATGGAACGTTGCTTTTTTCCTGTATTGGTTTTGAATGTTGATTAGTAATTCAAGTTTTATTTATTGAATTCCTCTATAAACAGAAGAACAAAAAAGAATCCAAGGGGGAAAATGTAAATATGAAAACTTGAAAATGGCTTATCATTAAAGGGTTTCTGTGCATAGTTTGCTGTTTTCATCCCCTCCCATCTTCAACTAATTTTGAAAACTGGGATCTCACACTCGCATAAATAGTTTGCAAAAGATGTCACGAATTTCATCTCACATAATCGCCGCCTCTATCTCTATTATATCGACACAAAAAGATTGAAAGTGTTTGCTGCATAGTTTATCTGTTTATTATTATATCGCCATTTTGTTTTTCTTTCCACTTTCAAGGAAGTTACTTTTGGTCATCAATCTTGATTTCTAACTAGATGCCTTTTTTTTTTTTCATCTTTCTGTTTCAACTTCGTTGTCTTTTGGCGTTAATGTGCTAATTGTACTTCGAAAATATTCAGTGCCGTTTCAAACGTTCATAATATCTCTTCAATTGCTTCTCTTTATTTATTTTTCTGACTTTTATAGCAGTTATTCGAATGCTCTGTCTCTCTTGGGTAGCTTCGTGCGTAACTTTGGCGTCCAATTAAAACTTTTACCTTTTTGTATGTTTAGCTTCCTGTTTTTTTTCCCACTCCACAAACTATTATTTACCGAAGAATTTTGTTAAGGAACGTCCATTTTAATCGAACTCTCTTTTTCTGAACCGCAGATGGTGGAATAAATGTAACCCATTGTTTTCACTCAAGGTGTTAATAGCCGCACTTCGTGCTCTTCGGATATAGTAATGAATACCAAGTCTGCTGAAAAACAAAGGATTTTTCTCAATAACCTTTCTTTATTTATTATTATTGAACCAATCTTTTTTGCAAGTGAGCAATTGTTTGGTTTTTCAATGAGAAAGCGTATTTTCGGTTTAAGCAAAACCAAATATAAAGAAGCTTCTACAATTGATTTAATTTCTGTTTGTTGAAGGATGAAATCGAATTCAAAATATTTGTTGATAAAGCGTGATGAAAAGAGCGTATGCATTATACGCTTTTTATTGAATTATTATTTTTAATATTTATAAGCATTATTAAATATATTTGTAAAACATTGATGTATCAAAGGAATTGTAGCTGGCAAAGATTATTTTGTTTCTCCAATTCGTAATTATGTGTAAATAAACTAATTTTTTTTTCATGTTTATTATGGAAAACAAACCTTGCTGTACAAGGAACAAGCCTTTTGTTAGGGCGCTAAATAATTTGTTGATTAAATAAAACATTTTTTTAAGCACAATTATCTCAAAGATGCATCTACACGCAACTGTGAAAATATATTTCAAAATTACACATTAAAATTGGTTTTCGTTTAAGGGTTTTTTTTAAACTAATCTTTTGTTATATAATGCACTAGCATGTAATAAATTTTATATACCGTA
>BPLR01019268.1:0-56991 GCA_021605095.1 Caerostris extrusa | reverse complement strand
ATTCCAAATATATGCAGGTTTGTGTATTTCTTGATTTGAGTAAAACCTTCGATTTATCATTTGCTTTCATATGTGTCCAGCCTTTTACGTCTAACAAAGAAGAAAATGCATTCAAAAAAAAAAATTACAAACATTTCTAAATAAAAATTTTAAATTCACCTTTAAATTTATTTCGCTATTCGATTTGACTTCCATTTCTTAAATAAAAATGATTTATTACGTAAAAATATTTTTAAAGAAGTATTTTATGTATTTCTCTTTAAAAAGCATTTTTATCAAAGAGATCTTTTTTAAGGATGTCCACATTACGTGTACTAAAAATCTAAATCAGGTAAGGGCAACCCGCTGACTGACTTGGAATATTTTTTCGCCTCAAGATTTATCACACTTTTACAAAATAAATTTATTTTAATGACCAAAGTAGTGAAAATCGATATATTAAATAAAATACATTATGTGCATCCATATATTCAAAAATTAACTGCCGAAATTATGAAAAATAAATTCTTTATATTCTAATAAAATAATATACTTGCGAATATATGACATATATTGCCTGTTTTATTTATGAGTTCACAGAATAATTAAATAATATTCTGCGAACTCATAATGAGCTCGTATCTTGGAACATACAACATAACAGGTTGTAATATCAATATAAAAATGTGTACAGTGGATCTAAATGTAATATGGGGATATTTAATTTTATATGAGGCGCGCGGTTACGATGCATTTCAAAATGGCCCTCAAGATCATTTGAGTTGGCCACCTCTGACCTAAACCAATGGGCTTTTTTATATTGAAAAAAAAAAATAGATCTCAGATGAGCATCCTATATGTAATGAGCAAAATGTTCTGCTATCAAATAATGTATTCTGTATATGTTTATATCAATTTTAGAATAATTACTTTATTTATAAATGGATATTACAGGACATTTTTAAATTATGCTTAAAATGTATAGGTAATTTAAATATTTTTGTACATATCCCTTGAAAATTAACAGTTCCGTTTCAATTGATAATGTTCAATTGATAATGAGCTTCATACACTTTTGTGAGACAGGAATGAATTTTGTAAAATTTCCCGGTTTTCTCTCTACTGTAAGTATATGCCAGATATTTACCACTTTAAGTCCTCTCAGAATGCATTTACACTTCTGCTTTCATCACAAGATATCAAACATGCTTATCAATTTCAAAGTCCAAGGTCGTTAGATCGAATATCCGCATTTTCAAACTGCACACTTGTGTCAAAGTTCGTTTTTTGAACAAGGAATAAATAATCTGTTTAGCGAATATATTTTTTTTTTATTTCCATTACATCACATTTTTATTTCCATTTATTTTTACATGGCAAGGCAAGTACAAGAAGAATAAAAATAATAATAACAAGGTAAAAAAAAAAATACAAAAGGATGGCCGAAGTCATTGCCTTAAGAGATCTCTCGCCAAAAAGTGCTGTTTTCGAGTCGCCGTCAAGTACCGCACATCGTTGGAGGTGGTCTCTGTTCATTGGGTCTGTTGAACCACATAGGGGGCAACCAAGGTTCGAAAAGATTTTAATGCGATGGAGATGTTTTGCTAGACAGTCATGGTCAGTCAGAAGTCGGAACTGGGCGACAGCATGCCGTCGCGGACTTCTGGGCGATTTAGCGAATATCAAAACTTTATTTTGCATTTCGAGCATTAAAATTCGAATTGCATTAATTGCATCGAAAATTGCATTAACAATTAGTTCACTGTCAACTAATATTTCAGTGAAAATAGTAAAACAACAAAAAAAAAAGTTAAATTTACTGTTACAAATTATAAAATTAAGTAGTAAAAATCAGAATACAAAGCAAATTTAAATTAAGTAATAAAATCAGAAAATGGAGTTCGAACCACAATAATTTCATAGCTCACATGCAACAATTTTGGGTTATCGTAGCACTCTTTATACATATTGTTCATGTTGAATATGTATACGTTATTATACAAACAACATGCTACATATTGTTTGTTCTGAATACCAAGCACTTTAATATGTGTTCATTCAATATGGCAAATTCAATGTTATTCGGAATGTAACACGTGGTCCTGCTATATATCACCCATATTTTCCTACAAAAAGGCTCGAATGCCCGTTAATTTAAGAATTTTCCGCCTACAAATGGGACAAATAATTCCATCAACAGACATTTTGCTTCATTTACCGTGTTTCAAACCCAGATCCCGTAATACAGAAAAACGCATTAACTAAACTGCTTGATCCAGTTTGTGCATGTGGAAATACGTATTTCTTTGATTATAAATTTCTTTTGGATATAATGGGGTATGAAAAATATAAATAAATAAATACTCTAACTTTTGAAACATCCTTTGTATTTCATTGCTTGATATTTGGTTTGTCGCTCTACGGTCACTTTTTGCACACTTTAGGCTAATTAGACCGAACCTACAGTTTAACGTGGATTCCGAACCACTAAAAAATACATGCCTCCGCCTGGATTCTAGCCTGTAGCCTGTGGTAACAAAGGCCAGAGTGCTAACAATTGATAATCAGATCGCATTGCTTGAGGATCTAGTAGGTTGTTCTTACCAAGCTGAAAGATTAACGTAATCAACCCAGCATTGAAAATAATTATAGCTTCAATTGCATTAAGAATGAAATCGAAAATTGAAAAAAAAATAGTCCGTTGGTTTCATTATTTTTAATATATTCATTCCCAACGTATAAAAACTTATTTCTGGATTAATATAACTAAATAAATACATCTTGATGGGATGCTTTAATACAATTACCATAAAGCATTTTATATCTACTTAAATGGCGTTCGGTATCGGAGACTAATTTAATGCTTGCCATAAAGCTGATTATTCTAATCGAGGTTGGTGAATTAAGCTGTCTAGCGCTAGCTTTGAACTTGAATGTTTACCATTAACAAGAATACTCGTTTCAAAAATTCAAACGTAAAAAATTAAGAATAATAATATTCATAAAAATAAGCTGAATTAAATTCAGACGATTTTTATAGTATTGCCAATTTGTAGTTACATTATTTTAAAAATTGAACAATATGTATATAAATGAATAATAAAAATATTTGATAATAAAATAAAATAATTATTAATTATATGAATAAATTAAAATCAGACGATTTTTTATATTTCCAATTTGTAGTTACATTATTTTAAAAATTGAATAATATATATTAAATGAATAATAAAAATATTTGAAAATAAAATAATAATAATTAATAATTAAATGAATAAAAATAATTAATAATTGAATGAATAAAATAATTAATAATCATTAATTTGTAATTAGTTATGATAAAAAGAGATTATTAGCTAATTATTAATTAATTAATGATGAGCAAATGAGAAGAAAGAGCAGCGTAAATATATGAATATTTCTCCCAAATAAAACTAAAATTGATTAATTAAATTTAATTAATGAATTAATATTTGCAAAAACTGTATTAACACCCAGTGCCATCCACTACCAGTTCAAAAAAATGTATTTTAACTTGAGTGGAGAAATAAAAATGTATTTTATTAACGATTGAAAATTTGAACAAGATATATATAGGGAGAGTGTGAGCTAATAGAAGGAATTTAATAATAAAGCTTCAATTGTATTAAGAATGAAATCGAGAATTAAAAAAAAAAATAATCCATTGGTTTTATTATTTTCAATATTTTTATTCTCAACTTGTAAAACTTATTTCTGGATTAATATATCTGAATCAATACATCTTGGTGCTATACGTCAATGCATTTACCATAAAGCATTTTATGTCTACTTAAATGGCTTTCGGTATTGGTGACTAATTTAATGCTTGCCATAAAGCTCTGCTTAAGCTGATTATTCTAATCAAGGTGGTGACTTAAGCTGTCTAGCGTTAGCTTTGAACTTGAATGTTTATCATGCTTGGAGTTCTGCCACCATTCAAGAAGAAGCCTCGAGTAAAAACGTCACCATCTGAAACAAGCCTCCAGAGAACAGTTCCCATTGGGTGTTTCTTTTTTCGCCCACTTATGTATATAGCGGAGGACCACGTTTTCGCAGTAAACCACGTGACTCATTCACCACTTACTCCAATTATATCCAATAATTCGCGCAGCCCCGCTTTTGACGTCTTCTTTTCTTTTTTTTTTTTTTTTCTTTCGCTCTCTCTTTCCTTCAGAAAGACAGTCACTCGCGATGCGGCAGTAAACCTTTTTTCCCATTGTTAGATTTCTCCTATTTCTCAGTTGATGCCCTTCGATTGTGTGGGACTGTCAACATGACATTGGAATGTTTCGCCACTTCGATTCTGACGGTATTGTTGATAGTGTGCTCAGCTGCTGCTAGGAATAACACGACAACCGGGCGGTATCGAGGTGAGTCGAAGTTTTTGTAAGCTGAAAATAAAATTGCATTCATAAAACCGTTTGACTGATTGTTTTTGCAAATTTTTTTTTTAAAATTCGAAATAAAAAATGTTTTTTAATATAAAATCATTTGGTTGGTTTTAGTAAATTTTAATCCGAAATAAAAAAATGTTTCTCCATATAAAATCGTTTGGTTGATTTTAGCAAATTGTTTTTAATCCGAATTAAAAAAGTGTTTCTCAATACAAAACCTTTTTGGCTGATTCTTTCAGCAATTTTTTTTTTAATCCGAAATAAAAAAGAAATGTTTCTCAATAAAAAACCGTTTGGTTGATTGTTTTAGTAAATTGTTTTTAATCGAAATAAAAAAAAATTTTCATTATAAAACCATTTGGTTTTTGGTTTTACCAATTGTTTTTTTTAATCCGAAATAAGAAATGTTTCTCAATATAAAACCGTTTGGCTGTTTATTTTTATCAAATTGCTTTTAATCCGAAATAAAAAATAAAATATTTATCAATATAAAACAGTTTGTTTAATTTAATTTTAATGAGATATTTTGATCATCTAAATAATTCGACGAATAGTTTATGTATAAATTATATTATTAAAAATAATTCAACGTATAGTTTATGTATAAATTATATTATTAAAATAATTCAACGTATAGTTTTATGTATAAATATATATTTCAATAAAATATTTATTTCAATATAATGGAAAATCGTAGAAAATATTTGGAATTAAAACAAAATTGCTCAAAAATATAATTTTTTTAGATTATTTAATTTTCTACAAAAAAAAATTTTTTTTTATCAATTAGAAAAAGTAAAGCACATTTAAGACATTTTTAGTTATGTATTTTATTTTTTTGTAGTTTTATAATTTGATTAAATTAGCAGCCATTCAAGAGTTACAAGAGAAATAAGTTACAAAACCTAATTTTAAGAAAAAGCAATCACTTATTTCTTAAGAACTTTAATTCTATTATTTATCCTACACTTATTCATTCTATTTTGTAAATAAAATATCAATATAGCTAAAATATTTTTATTTTATATTTTTTTAATAAAAAACTTTGCAAAGATTCTTTTTCACATTAAATACACATTATATCCATTAGAATAATTAATTTAATTTGGTTAAATTTAGAAGATTTGATTAATTTATTCTTTTGTTCTTTCTAAAAATAATAATTCATTATAAAAATTATTCTACAAGTGGTGAAACAAATCCTATATAACAACTCTTTTCAAATTGATATTCATTAGTTTAAACGAGTTCTAATATTTTATTCCTTATTGAAAATGTTATGTATTTATAAATATTTAAATTTCTAGAATGCATTCTAGAAAACATTGCTTTAATTCCTTGAACAGCTTATAGAGGAATATTTCGACACGACTAATTTTTAATTTAATACTATTAATTGTCTGTCAAAGAAAAAATAAAATTTCTTAAAGTGAAGAAATTGTTGAAATATAATTTAAATAAATTCAATTCTTTTTTAAATTTAAAATTATTGTCTATAACTTCCAACGGTTGGTTGAAGCTCTGGCCTTTGTAACCACAAGGTACAGGTTCTTATCCTGGCTGTGGCATAGATATTTGTTATTGGTTCAGAATCTACGCTACGCTGTAGGTCGCTGTCTAATTAACCCAAAGTCTGGAAAAAATGACCATAGAGCGACAAACCAAATCAACTGTAGTAAAAAGGTTAATTGCAAACCTGATTGTTTGATGAATTAATACAATTTGAAGATAAACAACTTTCAAATTGTATACAGTCACATAATTTAAAAAAGGAAAAATTTTCAAAATCTATTATTTATAATTTAATAAAATTCAAATAATTAAAAAAAAATTAAAATAATAAAAAAACTCGATCAATTAACAAATCCCATAATATTAAAATAATTTCATAAAAAAATCAATTATTTAAAAAACGTTCATTGTTTCTGAAACCATTAAACTAAATTTCCTTCTTCATCAATATAAAATTTCAAGTATAACGTCTGTTTTATGGAAACTTTTTAAGAAATAAGTTGCAGGAGTTTAATATATATATTTGATTGGAAAATATTGCTTGATCATTGAAAATGAATCTTTAAGTTTATGTTTGAAGTCAACCAATTCCATTTGGAAAATTGCTTTGAAATCTTTAGAAATATCTTTTTCATATGCATATTTATTAAAACATTATTTTAAAATCTGAAAGCATTATTAAAGATTTCTTAACCAGAAATGATTCTCTTAAACCTTAGAATTTGCTTGCGATTCAATAATAAGTAATGAGAGAATATAGCAGCAAACATCGTAAAATATGTTTTGAAAGACCTTTACATAGATTTATGTTCGATTTTATAGCTGTTGTGATTCAGTAATAGTAGTAGCTTTTAGCATCTCCATTGAAGCAAACGTATTTATGTTCACTGATGAAATATACATGTAGTAAGAAGTAATATTTTTAAATCGTGGTTTTTTTATTTGAATTTCGGTTCCATTTAAAGCATATCTGTTTATTCATATTTTTTTTTTTTTTTTTTTTTTCCATTTATTTTTAGTTCGTTTCACTCGTAAAATTCAATTTAATTGAGTTTGTTATGCATTTTTATCACTTGAATGCACAAATTTAAATAAAATGAAATTAAAGCGGCTATGTATAAAAGATTTGAAGCGGAACATCGTTTTTGTTTTTCTTATTTAAAATTTCTTTTAATGAAAAGAATAAGACAAGAAGAATCTTTTATCTTATGAAAGAATATTTTACAAACCTTACGAAAGATTTTTTTTTTTTTGAAAACTTTAAAACTGCATATTTTTATTTCTAATAAAATAATTAAAGAAAAAAATTCATATTCTATAAAATTGAAATTATTAGAGAATATGTAATTAACTATTTTCATTGAATTTATGATATATTTCATGATATATGATATGAACTTTTATTTTAAAGATTTAAACGAAATTCTTTTTCTTTTCAATTTCATAAATTATAGAAGTTTTATATATGTCTAATTACTTACTATATCCTTATTATTACGAGATTACGAAATCGCTGTTTCATCTGTCGAACATGTTTATTTTCTGAATTGTAATGGTAAATGTATACGCAAAAAAAAAAGGAAACACAAAAATTTGTACGAATAATACAATGACAGCGTTTAGTTGGATTTTGACCAGGAACTGCAATGGTAAATAAAAAAAAAAGGAACACAAAAATGTGTACGAATAATACAATGACAGCGTTTAGTTGGATTTTGACCAGGAAATGGGAAATAAAAAAAAAGGAACATAAAAAATGTGTACGAATAATACAATGACAGCGTTTAGCTGGATTTTGACCAATATGCAATGGCAAATAAAAAAAAGAACACAAAAATTTGTACGAATAATACAATGACAGCGTTTAGTTGGATTTTGACCAGGAACTGCAATGGCAGATAAAAAAAAGGAATACAAAAATTTGAACGAATAATATACAATGACAGCGTTTAGTTGGATTTTGACCATGAACTGCAATGGCAGATAAAAAAAAAAAAGGAACACAAAAATTTGTAAATACAGACAATGACAGAGTGTGACTGGATATTGACTAAGAACTGCAATGTCAGATAAAAACGAAATACAAGAATTTGTACGAAACATACAATGACAGGGTGTAATTAGATGTTGACCAGGAACCACAGGTTTCGGATTCGAGTCCCGGTGGTACCATGAATGTTCGTTGTGGTTCGGAATCCACTTTGAATCGTAGGTCCCGGTCTAATAGGATCGCAGAGCGTTGAGGGGTAGTTGTTGCTCGCGTTCATGGCATATCTTCAAGCTACACGTGGCCCCGGGTAGTGCTAAATAAATAACCGCGATGCAGCCCTGGCTTATGGCAACAAAGATTAACTGTCTCTGTATTGTCAGCTGCATTAGAACAATAACATATTTGAACTATTTCATTTCATATGCTATTTTGCACTAAGACAGACACATTTATCCAATCTAATTTTTATCCAATTCAAACGCATTCTTTTGATATTTTTATACTTATTATTTCAGTCATTACAAACTATTTTAATCCTAATTCTATAGACATTATATTTTTCATTTTCATTTATTGTGAATAATAAAGAAAAAAAAAACGGGGATATTTTTAAAAAGATTTTAAAAATCTTATATTTATTTAAGGTGGATTAACTGTGAATCAAATAATATAAACCAGAAAGACATAAAAATATTTTTGATGATCTTTCAATTTATTAGTAAATTACGTTGAATTAATCTCAGTGAAAGAATTATATACTTTCGATTTTCGACAAGCTATTTTTATCAATTAAATTTTATATTTTGACACATTTAATTCCCTTCTATCAGAATTTAATTGTAAATCGAAACAAAACATTTTTTTGTGTGTGGCAGAGCATGCGTGAGTAAAAATAACAATATAAATCCTTAATCTTTCTTATCTTTCAATGAGCTTTATAAAATCCACAAAGTAAGACATTTAAACGAAAAACCGTTTTTTTTATTTATTTATTAATTAAAGTTTATTTTCTGTTCACAAAGCTCTTGTTAAAGTTGATAAAAAGGGCGTAAATACAAACAAAATTCAGCAAAATATTTTTTTAAAAAAGTAAAAGTTAATATTTTTCTCAATTTATTTTACTTTCACGCCCCTTTGTACTTCGTACTGTTTTAATCTGGGGAGCCTCCCCTTCTCTACTGGGGCTTGTAACGTTTTGTTATTTTCCAACATAGCTTCGAGAATAACACAAAGATTGATTATATGCACCAGAAAAGAGATAGAGCCTGTACTGGAGTTCGTTCGCTTTATGCGCAGGAACATAATGAAAAATTTACATTTTCTCTTTTACTTTCTTTCTGCCATTTTCTTCCTTCAGTGGGAGAAAGATGACGAGCTTACGTCAGTTAAAGTAGAATTTTTTTTTTTATTGCTGTTTGTTTTCTTTTATTCATTTGCTTCTTTTTTTTTTTTTTTTTCTGTATTCTTCTGTATTTTATTTGTTATTCTTCCTGTTAAAAAGTACTCATAAATCATTCTGGCGAATTATGCTCCAACAAACAATGGCGCGTTTCTACAGAACTGGTGGCAGGGACTATATAATTCGCGCCGTTTATGTGGTTATAAGGACTATGGTAGTTAAAAATGAGTCATCAGGCCGAGAAGAGCAAATGGAAGCAAATTATTCCGCGTAGGTATACAAAAAAAAAAAAAATATGAAGGGAATGAACGCCATTACTCGAACGTTATGAAGAGTGTTTTTAATATTTTTCTATTTGAAATGTTCCAAACGTTTTCTCTTTTCTGTTGTATATAAAGGTAATGATAGTTAAGGAAAACAGTTTTTCTCTCAAGTAATTAATTGCGAGAAAAGTTAATGTGCAGTGTATTTAAAATTCAAATTTTAATTGTGTTTTTGTATATTTAACTACAGCTCTTGCTAGACAAAGAAAAAAATATATATGTACAACTTCAAAAAGGCAATTCACTTATATATTTTTAAACATCTTGTTAATTTTTTGATCGTTTTCAGTCCTTTTTAGAATTTATGAAATTATTCTTTTAGTTATACATTTTATAAAGCATTTTAAAACAGTTGTATTTTCATTTAGTTAATATTAATTTTGAAAAATATAAGAAATTTCTCGTATTCTTCGAAATTCTTAATCTCTCTTATTATCTTCCATTGAGCTTTGAAAAATCCACAAAGTTTAAACGAAAAGCCGTTTATTTATATATTTATTAAAGTTTCTCTTCTCAAAGCTCTTGTTTTTTTTTTTTTTTTTTTTTTTTTTTTTTTAAGTAAAAGGTTAATATTTTTTTCTCAATTTATTTTTACTTTCACGCGCATTTGTGCATATTTTAATCTGGTGACCTACCCTTCTCTACTGGGGCTTGTAACGTTTTGTTATTTTCAAACATAGCTTCGAGAACACAAAGATTGATTATTTGCACCAGAAAAGAGATAGAGCCTGCGCTGGAGTTCGTTCGCTTTATGCGCAGGAACATAATGAAAAATTTACATTTTCTCTTTTACTATCTTTCTTCCTTGAGTGGGAGAAAGATGACGAGCTTGCGTCAGTTAAAGTAGAGTTTTTTTTTATTGCTGTTTGCGTTCTTTTTTTTTCATTTAATCTTGTTTTTTATTCTTCAGTATTTTATTTGTTATTCTTCCTGTTAAAAAGTACTCATAAATCATTCTGACGAATTATGCTCCAACAAAACAATGGCGCGTTTTTTACCGAACTGCTGGCAGGAACTATATAACTCCGCACCGTTTATGTGGTTATAAAGACTATGGTAGTCTCCGTCCAAGAAGAACAAATGGAAGGAAATTATTGCTCGGAGGGATACAAAAAAAAAATATATATATAAAGGGAATGAACGCCTTTACTCGAACGTTACAAAGAGTGTTTTTAATATTTTTCTTTTCTAAATTTTCCAAACGTTTTCTCTTTTTCTGTTGTGTATGTAAAGGTAATGATAATTAAGGGAAGAGAGTTTTTCATTCGAAGTAATTAAATGCGGGAAAAGTTAATGTTCGATGTATTTAAAATTCACCTTTTAATTGTATTTTGTATATTTAACTACAGACAAGGAATATATAATATATATATATATATATATATATATATATATATATATATGCGACTTCAAAAAGGCAGTTATTTATGTATTTTTATACATCTTGTTTTGTTAATTTTTGATCACTTTCAGTCATTTTTTGGAATTTTAAAATTATTCTTTTGGTTAGAAATTTTACAAAGCACTTTCAAAATGAGCTGTGTTTTACTTCGTTAATATTAATTTTGAAAAACAAAAGTAATTTGTTGTTTTTTTTTCGTCGAAATGAGTAAATTTTTGAAAGAGATAACTGCTTGATATAGCAAAAGAAACACTACTGCTCCTACACTGTTCACATTACCACATTTGCTTTTCTAATAGAATTCAACCAGTCTGCTTAAAAAAACTAGAGGTGATATCATTCCCATCAATTATCTTTAACATCATCATTGTTCCTTTTTATCCTTTTACAGATTAGTTAAAAAATATATTTGAACTATTTCATATGTAGTATTTTATATCACGAAATACACATATCTAATTTTTAACCAATTTAAAAGGTCATTATTTTGATATTTTTATACTTGCAAGTTGAACTTTTATTTCATTAATTAAAAAAAAAATAATTTTATGTACATTACCCATTTTATTTTTACTTACTGGTAATAAAACATAATTCTTTTCAAAATGTTTAAATACATTATGTTTATTTTAAATTGAATTAACTGTGAATTAAACAATATAAACATGAAAGTCATAAAAAATTATTGATGATCTTTCAATTTATTAATAAATTAAGCTGCGTTAATCTCAATGAAACAATTATGCTTTCTGATTTTCGACAAGCTATTTTTATCAATTAAACTTTATATTTTGACACATTCCACCTCCCTCCTATCAGATTTAACTGTGAATTAAAAACCAAAGAACGCTATTCTTTTTTGTGTGGAAGAACATACGAGAATAAAAATAACAATGACAATCCTTAATCTCTCTTATCTTTCACTGAGCTTTCAAAAATCCATAAAGTAAAGTCTTTTAAGCGCAATTTTTAATTTATGAAAGTTTATTTTCTCGTTTCAAACCTCTTGCTAAGTTGATGAAAATGACGTAAATATATATATATATTTTTTTTTTTATATAAAAAGTTAATATTTTTCTCTATTTTTTGCTTTCACGCCCCTTTGTGCTACTTGTTTTAATCTGGGGAGCCGTTCCTTCTCTACTGGGGCTAATGTTTTGTTATTTTCTCCCACATATCTTCGAGAATAACACAAAAGATTGATTATTTGCACCAGAAAAGAGATAGAGCCTGTACTGAAAGTTCGTTCGCTTTATGCGCAAAACATAATGAACAATTACCATTTTCTCTTTTTACTTTCTTATTGCCATTTTCTTCCTTGAGTGGGAGAAAGATGCACCTCGCGTCAGTTTAAAGTATAATTTTTTTATTGCTGCTTGTGTTCTTTTTTTTTCATATATTACTACTTTTTTTTCATTCTCCTTCTGTATTCTTCTGAATTTTATTTGTTATTCTTCCTGTTAAAAAGTACTCATAAATCATTCTGGTGAATTATGCTCCAACAAAAAAGGCGCTTTTACCGAATTGATGGCAGGGGACTATATAGCTCCGCCGTTTATGTGGCTATAAAGACTATGGTAGTTAAAAAATGAGTCCTCCGGCCGAGAAGAACAAATGAAAGCAAATTATTGCGCGAGAAGTGATACAAAAAAAATATATATAAAGAAAATGAACTTTTCTTGAACTTTACGAAGAGTGTTTTTAATATTTTTCTTTTCCGAAATTTTTCAAACGTTTTCCCTTTTTCTGTTGTATATAAAGGTAATGTAGGTTAAGGGAATGTAGTTTTTCATTCTAAGTAATTAATTGAGAGAAAAGTTAATGTTCGGAGTATTTAAATTCACCTTTTAATTGTATTTTGTATATTTAACTACAGCTCTTGCTACAGAAGAAAAAAAATTATATCCGACTTCAAAGGCAATTCTCTTATGTATTTTTATACATCATTTTTGTTTAATTTTTGATTGTTTTCAGTCATTTTTGAATTTTAAAATTATTCTTTTGGGTAGAAATTTTACAAAGCATTTTCATGAAGAGCTTTATTTTTACTTCGTTAATATTAATTTCGTAAAAATATAAGAAATTTGTAATTTTCATCGAAATGAGTAATTTTTTTCTGAAAGAGATAACTGCTTAATGTAGCAAAAAAACACACTGTTCATATTACCATATTTGCTTGTCCTAATAAAAATTCCCACTAATCTGTTAAAAAAAACTAGAGTCAAAGTGTCATTTTTTAATTATCTTTAACACTATCGTTTTTCCCTTTTATACTTTTACAGAATCGTTAAAATTGCATGTGAACTACTTCAATTGCTGTTTTTGCATCAAGAAAGACACATTTAAGCAATTTATAATCAAATTCAAATTTAATATTTAGATTTTTTTATACTTGTAAATTGAACTATTTATTTTATTAACTAAAAACTACTTTTAATCACATTTCTATGGATTTATTCATTTGTTGTGAATAATAAAGAAAAAAACGGAAATTTCTTTAAAAGATTTAAAAAATTTTATATTTGATTTAAAGATGGATTAACTGTGCATCACACAATAGAAACGTGAAAGACATTAAAAAATCATCGATGATTTTTCAATTTATGAGTAAATTAAGCTGCAATAATCTCAACGGTACAATTATATGCTTTCTGATTTTCAACAAGCTTTTTTATCAATTAAACTTTATAATTTGACACATTTAATTCCATCCTGTCGGAACGAAAACGAAACAAAATTTTTTGTGTGGAAGAACATATATGTGAGTAAAAGTAACAAAACAATTCTTAATATCTCTTATCTTTTCATTGAGTTTTATAAAATCCACAAAGTAAGACATTTAAACGAAAAGCCCTTTTTTTTTTTTATTTATTAAAATTTATTTTTTTCTTCACAAAGCTCTCGTTAAAGTTCATAAAAATGACGTAAATGTAAACAAAATTCAACAAAATATTTAAAAAAAGTAAGGTTAATATTTTTTCTTATTTATTTACTTTCACGCCCTTGCGCTTGTTTTTAATCTGGGAAGCCTTACCTTCTCTACTGGGGCTTGTAACGCTTTGTTATTTTCCACATAGCTTCGAGAATAGCACAAAGATTGATTATTTACCATAAAGAGATAGAGCCTGTACTGGAAGTTCGTTTGCTTTATACGCAGGAACATAATGAAAAATTTACATTTTCTCTTTTACTTTCTTTCTACCATTTTCTTCCTTGAGTGGGAGAAAGATGACGAGTCTGCGTCAGTTAAGTAGAAATTTTTTTTTATTGCTCTTTGTGTTCTTTTTTTTCATTTAGCCTTGCTTCTTTTTTTATTTTCTTCTGTATTCTGTATTTTTATTTGTTATTCTTCCTGTTAAAAAGTACTCATAAATCATGCTGGCGAATTATGCTCCAACAAACAATGGCGCATTTTTACCGAACTGATGGCAGGGACTATTATAACTCCACGCCGTTTATGTGGTTATAAAGACCTCCGGCCAAGAAGAATAAATGGAAGCAAGTTATTTTCGGGGAGGGATGCAAAAAAAAAAAAAAAATATGAAATGAACGAACGCCATTACTTGAAAGTTGCAAAGAGTGTTTTAATATTTTCGAACTTTACCAAAACGTTTTCTCTTTTTCTGTTGTAATGATAGTTAAGGGAAGAGAAATTTTTCACTCAATGTAATTAATTACGAGAAAGTTAATGTGCAGTGTATTTAAAATTCACCTTTTAATTTATATTTTGTATATTTTACTGCAGGCAAGGAAAAAATATCTATATGCGACTTCAAAAAGGCACTTGCTTATGTATTTTTATACATCTTGTTTGGTTAATTTTTGATCGTTTTCAGTCATTTTTAGAATTTTTAAAATTATTATTTTTGTTAGAAATTTAACAAAGCATTTTCAAAAGAGCCGTATTTTTTTGTTTCGTTAATATTAATTTTGAAAAATATAAGAAATTTGTCGTTTTCGACGAAATCAGTACGAAATAGCACTGCTTAATATAGCAAAATCACACTGTTCACATTGCCCCATTTACTAGTCCCATGCGAAAATTCTCACTAGTCTGCTTAAAAATCTAGAGTCAAAATAATATAATTTTCATCAATTATCTGCATTCTGCATTAAGTTGCATTCTTTAACATCATTTTTCCTTTTCATCTTTTACAGATTATTTAAAAAAAAATATTCGAACTATTTTATTTGTTTTTTTTTTTTGTATAGACACATTTATATAATTTTAAACCAATTGAAGATCATTTGATATATTATGCCTGTATTATATCATTAATTAAAATTATTTAATCATAATTCTGTGGACATTATTCCTTTCATTTTCATTTATTGTGATTAATAAAGAATAAAACGTTCAAAAAACGAATTATGTATTTATTTATGGTAAATTAACTGTGAATCAAAAATACAAAACTAAAAGGTATAAAAAATCCTTGAGGATCTTTCAGTTTATTAGTAAATTAAATTAATCAACGAAACAATTATATGCTTTCTGATTTTCAACAAGCTATTTTTATCAATAGAACTTTACATTTTGACATGTTTAATTCCCTTCTATCGGAATCGAAAGAAACCATTATTTTTTTTGTTCGAGCACATACGTGAGTTAAAATAACAATAACAATTCTTAATCTCTCTTATCTTTCATTCAGCTTTATAAAATCCACAAAATAAGACATTGAAATGAAAAGCCGGTTTTTTATTTATTCATTTATTAAAGTTTATTTTTCTCTTCACAAATCTCTTGTTAAAGTTGATAAAAATGACGTAAATATAAACAATATAATTTTTTTTTTGAAAAAAATGTAAAGGTCAATATTTTTCTCAATTTATTTTATTTCACGCTTTTGTACTTCTTGTTTTAATGTGGGGAGCCTCCCTTCTCTACTGGGCCTTGTAACGTTTAGTTATTTTCCCACATAGCTTCGAGAATAACACAAAGATTGATTATTGCACCAGAAAAGAGATAGAGCCTGTACTGGAAGTTCGTTCGCTTTATGTGCCAGAAAATAATGAAAATTTACATTTTCTTTTACTTTCTTTCTACCATTTTCTTCCTTGAGTGGGAAAGATGACGAGCTTGCGTCAGTTAAAGTAGAATTTTTTTTTTTATTGCTGTTTGTGTTCTTTTTTTTTTTTCATTTAGTCTTGCTTCTTTTTTTTTTTTTTGCTTCTTCTGTAGCCTGTATTTTATTTGTTATACTTCCTGTTAAAAGTACTCATAAATCATCCTGGCGAATTATGCACCAACAAACAATGGCGCGTTTTTACTGAAATGATGGCAGGGTCTATATAACTCCGCGCCGTTTAGAGCTGTAATCTTTATTCTGCTAATATTAATTTAAAAAATATGAAATATATGCGTCTTCGTCGAAATTCTTAATCTCTTATCTTTCATTGAACTTTATAAAATCCACAAAGTAAGATATTTAAATGAAAAGCGGTTTTTTTTTTTTTTAATTATTTATTAAAGTTCATTTTCTTTTTCACAATGCTCTTGTTAAATTGATAAAAATGGCGTAAATATAAACATTCAACAATTTAAAAAAAATGTAAAGGTTAATATTTTTTCTCAATTTATTTTACTTTCACGCCTCTTTTTTGTGCTTTGCGTTGTTTTAATCTGGTGAGCCTTCCCTTCTCTACTGGGGCTTGTAACGTTTTGTTATTATCCCACATAGCTTCGAGAATAACACAAAGATTGATTATTTGCACCAGAAAAGAGATAGAGTCTGTACTGGAAGTTCGTTCGCTTTATGCGCAGGAACATAATGAAAAATTTACATTTTCTCTTTTACTTTCTTTCTACCATTTTCTTCCTTGAGTGGGAGAAAGATGACGAGCTCGCGTCAGTTAAAGTAGAACTTTTTTTTTTTTTATTGCTGTTTGTGTTTTTCTTTTTTTTTTTTCATTTAGTCTTGTGTCTTTTTTATCTTCTTCTTCTGTAACTGTATTTTATTTGTTATTCTTCCCGTTAAAAGTACTCATAAATTATTCTGTCGAATTACGCTCCAACAAACAATGGTGCGTTTTTACTGAAATGATGGCAGGGACTATATAACTCCGCGCTGTTTATGTGGTTATAAAGACTATGGTAGTTAAAAATGAGTCCTCCGTCCAAGAACAAATGGAAGGAAATTGTTGCTCGGAGGGATACAAAAAAAAAAAATATATATATATAAAGGGAATGAACGCCATTACTCGTACATTACAAAGAGAGTTTTTAATTTTTTTCTTTTCGAAATTTTCAAACGTTTTCTCTTTTTCTGATGTGTATAAAGGTAATGATAGTTAAGGGAAAAGAGTTTTTTCCTCTCCAAGTAATTAATTGCTAGAAAAGTTAATGTTCGGTGAATTTAAAATTCACCTTTTAATTTTATTTTGTATATTTAACAACAGCCTTGGTGGATAAGAGAAAAATATATACATGTGAAACTTCAAAAGGCAATTCGCTTATGTATTTTTATACATCTTGTTTCATTAATTCTTCTTTTGGTTAGAAATTTTAACAAAGCATTTTCAAAATCAAATGAGCTGTATTTTTATTTTGTTAAAATCAATCTTGAAAAATATAGGTACTTTGTCGTTTTCCTCGAAATGATAAAATTTTTTTGAAAGATATAACTGCTAAATTTAGTAAAAAACATATATCTTTAATCATTAAAATATGTTTCGGGTTCTTTAAAGATTTATGTTCATAGCATCTTACAGAATTTCAGCCTAACCTTTTTTTTTTATATTGTGTTTAATAGCTTTATATATTATATACTCGATGCTAATAATATACAAAATTTCCTTTTTTATATATATTAAATTTCGATTTTTAGTTTTTATATTACCTTTTTATAATTTTTAAATTTTAATTTAGTTTCAAAATTTAAGGAAAATTCATTGTATATACTATTTTGGTTTACTTCTATAATTAATAGCGTCCTGTTGGCCAATTGGCTAACGTTCTGGCCTTTGGTACTCCAGGCTACAGGTTCGAATGGTGGCTGAGGTTCAATTCCACGTTAAACTTAGGTCCCGCTCTAATTAGCCTAATGTGAGCGCAAAATTACCGTAGAGGAACAAACCAAATCTATCATTAATATGAAATAAATAAAATAAATTATATCAAATATCATTGAATTCTAATAAGCATAGGTAATGCGTTAATCATTTCATTGTTTCATGTATTAATATATTTCTATGTATTAATATATTGTGTGGGGGCATGCTGCAATGCTTGCATGTTAAAACCCTTTTCATGTATATTACAGGGTGGACATTGATGCAATCAGTTGTCCATGGGGCTCATAACCATAGAGTTAACCACAAGTGCACCATAACGTTAATTTTACAACTTTCCTTTGATTTAATCAGAGAAGACAGTAAACACGCGCTCTATCGGCTTTTCTAAAGTGTCCCCTGTTTTTAGTGGTATCTGTAATCGTTATGGCCCATAGTTACTGTTGAAGACGTTACCCCGTCATAATCAAGCAGCCATGTAATTCTCCTGCAGCTAAATTGGTTTTACCAGAGTTGCCGCTGCTAAGATTTGAAATTTCAGGTCGACTCAAGATAACGGAAATTACGTCAATAGAGATCCAGCTACAGGTATTCTCGGAGGGCTGCACATACTTCACTGTAAGATATCTGTAGCAAGGTATTAAAAGTGAGAAGACTATTGATTATTTTTCCAGAACAGGGTCGGAAAATTTTTGTTGCAAAAGAATCCAACGTGTTTCTCACGACAGTTAAAAAATCATTAGAGATTCATCCATATATTTTCAAATAAAGAGAATTTAAAGGTATATTATAACAAATTATAACATTTGTTTTATATTTTTTAAACCAAAAATGCGAGGCAATACCCTAAAAAGAACAATCTGCTCCGCTGACTTTTCCTTCGGTAGGTGTTTCATGGCATACATACTAGTAAGTGATATATGAAACCTACTCTTGTTCAAAACAAGCATAACAATTGGTTCTTATATGGTAATGCAATGAGCTACTTGATCGCTTTAAAATGATGTACTAAGTTGAGTTTGTAGCTAATGGTATCTAATTTATATTGGCATAAATAATTGTACTTTTTAAATTTATATAAAAATTAGTATTGTAAGAGTATTATAAAACTACTGTCTACATAATTCTGGAGAAATGAATTCACACTTAAATTTAATAAATTTTTTAAAAGTTACGAAGTTACGCATAAAAGATATTCATGTAATTTAATATATATATATATATATATATATATATATATACATATTACACACACACGTATATATATTATATAACCATTATATTTATATGTATATCGATATTTTATATTATATATTTATATATGTATTTACCCATTTATTCGTATATCCTGACTACACATTTACGTGGAGTTAATTATGTAATCCACGGAATTCAAAATTTTTTAAATTTTAAATGAGATTGCAATTCCATCAAATTTTCTAGATGATTTCTTTTACGTCCGGGTTTTTGTATTTTCAGCTAATTTGCAAAACTCCAGTTCCGTGCAAAACATTTCACAAATAATATATTTAGATATATTGAAAGCGGTAAATGAAGATTTCAATTCATGATAGATTATTTTAGTTCCTGATATTCTCTCAATATTATTAATGGTATTTGTAATAATAATTTCTAAAGCTTTTGATGGACAAAATTCTCTTATGTTTGTAATTTTAATTGAGTACTGTATGTATTTATTTATTCAAAACATTCACAGTTTACCGAAACATAGCCTAGAGCATATATTTAAAGTGAATTTCAAAATATTATTCCAGGTTATTTTTGTCTGATAAATTCAAAAGATATAATTTTGCTAAACAATATTTTAAATAGAAATGTAAAATATGGTACATAAATTCCCTTTTTCCATAAAAT
Organism: Caerostris extrusa; assembly: GCA_021605095.1. Lineage (NCBI taxonomy): Eukaryota > Metazoa > Arthropoda > Arachnida > Araneae > Araneidae > Caerostris > Caerostris extrusa. Next base: position 37,082 of record BPLR01019268.1, on the reverse strand, counting down.
TTTATGTTAGATCGTCTAAACCAATAGTTTTCTTAAGAAATAATATAAATTATATAAAATGTTTCTACAACTTTTAATGGCTTTTACGGAAGAAAAATACTTTCACAACGAAAATTTTCATTATAATATTTTTTTTTTTTTAAGTAATTCATCGAAATATTCACAATATTCCTTTTTTATTTTATTTTCCTAAATTACTGTATTATTAATAAAACATAAATAAAATATTAATAAACTATTGCGAAAATGTTTAGAAATTTTTATGAATTGAAGGAGCAAAAAAAATAATAGCCTGAAAAAACGTGTGTTTATCAAAAAAGCTATTCAGTATACATTTCATCAAAGCTTTTATTTTGATTAATTTCAATATTGCATTTCTTATAGATATTCGCTCAATAGGAAAACAACAAGCTCTGAATCTATATAACGTCTGTCTTTAAAATTAATATTTTTACAAAAATATTTCTCGGAAATATTCACAATATTCCTTTTTAATTGTTGTTCTCCTAAATTATACATTTCATCAAAGCTTTTATTTTAAATAATTTCCATATTTCTTTTCTTATATCTATTCGATCGATAGAAAAACTACAAACTCTGAATCTCCAATATAATGTCTCCTTTAAATTTTTTTTTTTTTTTTACAAAATATAATTGTCTGCAATATTTGCAATAATCCTTTCCTATGTTTTTTTTCCTAAATTACTGTATTTTTAATTAATAAAAAACAAATAAAATAATAATAAACTATTGCGAATATTGTTAAAAATGTTTATAAATTGAAAGAATAGAAATTCTTTTTTCTAATGGCCTGGTAAAACGTGTTTTTATCAGGAAACTATTCAATATACATTTTATCAAAGCTTTTATTTTAAATATTTTCCATGTCACATTTGTTATAGATATTTGCTCTATAGAAAGAAACAATAAGCTCTGAATCTCAATATAACGTCTACCACAGGCTCCTGGCGGTGACATGGATGTTTGCTTGTGGTTCAGAATCCACTTTAAACTGTAAGTCCCATCTGTTTAGCCTTCGTGTGCACAAGATGACCGTAGAATGACAAGTCAAACAATATAACGTCATTTTAAAATATTTTTTTTTTAAATAAAATATTAATAAACTTGCAAGAACAAAAAAATATATTCTGCGAACTATTCACAATATTCCTTTTTTACTTTTATTCTCTTAAATTACTGTATTATTAATAAAAAAAAATAAAATATTTAATAAACTATTACGAAAATTTTAAAATTTTTTTTCACCAAAGCAATGCAAGAACAAAAAAAAAAAAAAAAAACATGTAATAAACGGGCCTGATAAAACGTGTGTTTAGCAAGAAAATATTTCATCAAAGCTCTTATTTTAAATAATTTCCATATATTCTTATAGATATTCGCTCAATAGAAAAAACAACAACAAGCTCTGAATCTCAATATAACGTCTTATTTTTATTCTTTATATTTTTTATTTTTATTCTCCTAAATTATTGTATTACTAATTAAAAAGACAAATAAAATATTAAATTAATGTGAAAGTTTTTAGAAATTTTTATAAATTAAAAGTGCATGGTTCTAATGGCCTGGTAAAACGTGTTTTTATCAAGAAACTATTCAATATACTTTTCACCAAAGCTTTAATTTTAAATAATTTCGATATCACATTTCACTGATAGATATTCGCTCGATAGATAAAAAAAAAACATCAACTCTGAATCTCAATACAACGTCTTATTTTATTTTTATTCTCCTAAATTACTGTATTACGTGTATTTTATTAATAAAATATAAATTAAATATTAATAAATTATTGCGAAAATTTTTAGTTTTCATAAATTGAAAGAGCAGAAAAATGTATAATGGTCTGATAAAAACGTGTGTTTAGCAAGAAACTATTTCATCAAATCTTTTATTTTAAATAATTTCCATATCGCATTTCTTATAGATATCCGCTCGATATAAAAAAACAACAACAACAACAAGCTCTGAATCTCCAATATAACGTCTACCTTTAAAAAGAATAAACAATCCATCGTGACGAATGACGTTTGAAAGGAATATCAATTTATCTCCGCAAAAGTTCTTTTTTTTTTTTTTTTTTTTTTTGCAGACATCAGCTAGTTTTAACTGAACAAAAAAAAAAAAAAAAAAAAATGCGGAAATCTCAAAGATAGAGGAACCCTTTTTGCCAATGTTTTATATGAAATTAATCTTTTCTGATATCGCTTTTCGTAAAAGAAAAAAGAGAAAAAGAACCTTCTACCGTCTCGACATTTATAGATTTCATTGTGCCGTGGTTGTTTTCACTGGAAAGAGAATCATTAAAGAAAGGAAGTCCCATAGCATGAGCGCGAGTATTGAACTACTTCAAGGAACCATTTTTTTTTTTCTTCCTCGTTCTATTTAAGATGAAATCTATTGTTAAGCCTAAATTGATTAGACAATTCGTATGAAGCCCCTTCTCCATTGTTTAATTACTTGGCAAATGAAGTAAGAGGTCCACTATAATTACAGTGGTGTTCCAGAACCATAAATTCCTGCAGGGGTTCGATTGGAATTATTTTTGGGAGAGTTATATTTAATGGGCATAATTAAAGAGTGCAACTGAGAAGATTCTAATCAGTTCTCTTAGACAAAAGGAACGTTGGAATCGAGCTTCACTGCTTCTGTGACTGTTTAATTTGAACTTGTACAATCAGCTGCCTCTGTAGTTTAAACGTAATTTATAGAAAGTTCGACGACTTTTCGCTGATTACATAATACTCCATTTTGGGAAAATGTCGAATTTTCGTTGTGTTCGATTCTGCAGTATGTCTTAATTATTTACAATGTGACATGCTAAACAATTGATGCCTGTGTATTATTACGTCATATATTATTTAAGTAACGAAAGATGTTTAGATTTCTATACTGTGGTTAACATAGAAGATGTTTGGCATGTTTAAAACAACAAATATAAACTATAGAAAGTTCGACGACTTTTCGCTGATTGCATAACACTCTATTTTAGGAAAATGTCGAATTTTCATTACGTTCGATTCTACGTTATTTCTTAATTATTTGTGACAGGCTAGGCATTTATGTCTGTGAATTATTACGTTAGATAATAATGGTATCTGATAATAATAGTAAGTTATAGAAAGTTCAACGACTTTTCGTTGATTACATAATACTCTATTTTAGGAAAATGTCGAATTTTCGTTGCGTTCGATTCTGCAGTATGTCTTAATTATTTACAATGTGACAATTGATGCCTGTGTAATGACGTCAGATATTATTTAAGTAATGGAAGAGGTTTAAATTTCTACACTATGGTTACAAAAGAATATGCATGGATGTGTCAGATGCTTGGCATGTTTAAAATAACAAATATAAAACAATAGAAATTTCTACGGCTTTTCGCTGATTCAATATTAATCTATTTTAGGAAAATGCCGAATTTCCGTTGCGTTCGATTCTGCAGTATGTCTTAATTATTTACAATGTGACAATTGATGCCTGTGTATTATGACGTCAGATATTATTTAAGTAATGGAAGAGGTTTAAATTTCTACACTATGGTTACAAAGAATATGCATGGATGTGTCAGATGCTTGGCATGTTTAAAATAACAAATATAAAACAATAGAAATTTCTACGGCTTTTCGCTGATTCAATATTAATCTATTTTAGGAAAATGCCGAATTTCCGTTGCGTTCGATTCTGCAGTATTTCTTAACACTTTACAATGTGACAGGCTGTGACTGATGTCTGTGACAAATGATACCTGTGTATTAGTACTTCAGATGTCATTTAAGTAATAGAAGATGTTTATATTTCTAAATTGTGGTTAACAGAAAAGATGCTTGGCATGTTTAAAAACAGCAAATATAAACAATAGAAAGTTATAGAAAGTTCGACGACTTTTCGCTAATACTTCATTTTAGTTCTATATAATATTCGTTTCTTTCGATTCTGCAGTATGTCTTAATTATTTGCAATGTGATAAGCTAGACAATTGATGCCCGTGTATTATGTCAGATGTCATTTAAGTAATGGAAGGGGTTTATATTTCTACACTGTGGTTAACATTGAATGTGTCTGGAATGTCAGATGCTTTATAATATTTACATTAGATAAGAGTGTCTTAACCAATACTAACATTGGAATGGCCAATAAAGTGTAAATTCTGGTGTCTCTATACACAAACACAAATATAATTTCATACACATACACAGACATACACATACACAGACACACTTTTTTGCACACATACACACACACTTTTGCAAACATACACAGACACACTTTTGCAAACATACACAGACACACTTTTGCAAACATACACAGACACTTTTTTGCACACGTACACAGATACATTTTTGCACACGACACAGACACACTTTTGCACACGTACACAGACACACTTTTGCACACGTACACAGACACACTTTTGAACACATACAGATACACTTTTGCGCACACATACAGATACACTTTTGCACACATACAGATACACTTTCGTCCACATACATGTACTGATACACTTTCGCACACATACAGATGCACATACATATAGAGATACGCATACACAGATACACATTCGAGCGCGCACCCACACACATACTTTCGTTCACACACACACATATACATATACATGCACTTTCGTACACAAACACATACATTTTCGTACACATACACATATACATACGCATACGCATGTTCATATACATGCACTTTCGTGCACACATGTGCACATACGCACACACTCACTCACTCATTCTCGGCTTTGCAAACGTTTGAAAGATCTATAAATAAGTCACGTGCATACATATTCACTATAAATAAGTCAAGATAAAAAAATGTAAGTTTTCCCCGCCTAACTCTCCAAAATAAAATTAAAAGGATGTAAAAAAAAATAGAAGAAAAACAGCACGGAGTTTTACTGTTAAAAAACAGAAAGTAAAGAACGATGAAATTCAATTAGGAATTCTGTTTGATTTCTATCAAAAGAAATATTTATTTATTCACTTATGATATTAAATTCCCGACAAAAAGTAATTTACATTATATTGGTATTTTTTAAAAATTATTTTAGAAATGAAGAAATCTCGATCTGCATTTTTAGTAAGTGCGCTGTATAATGTATGGTATAATAGCAAATATTTAAAATTATTGCGAAACATTAGGATGCAAGAAACAGAGTTTATTTAGTAAAGTAAAAACCAATATTGATACAACATTTGTTTATCAAATCTCCTGCAAATTTTTCACGCTTTTTTTCAAATCTTGATACTCTTAGTTAAAAAATATAAAACCTCTGTTGAATTTATTTTCATAAACAATTCATGTAGAAAAAGTGTGTAGTTGTATTCATGTAAAGTCATTCAAGCCATTAAAGAACTGCATTTTGTAAAAAAAAAAAAAAAAAAATGTAAATGTAAATAAAATAAGCTTGCATTTATTTTCCCATGCATAATTAAATGGAACCAATTCGCATAGACTTTCATACATCTTTAATCAAACTGTCAATATTTGTCTGGAATAAATAATTTTTATTTTTTACAAATAATACTTACTTTTTTGTTAAACATTTTTTTCACTTATGTATACTATTAAACATTTTCGTTTTTCACTTATATATGCTACGAATTCCATCGACAAATGATGGTATGATATTGTGTTAAATGGTAATTATATGCATTAAAGCATCATATTGGAGAAAAGCCCAAAATGTTTCCTCCAAGTTTCCTGACTATCTATGAAATACAGTGTACACTCAAATACAAAATTTTATCCAAATGTTATCGAATCTTCTCGTTTGCGAAAGCAGCGATTACAACTCGCAATCAGCGGATTCTTATCAAAGCACTCCTTGCAGTCTACTTAGATATGCTATTACCCGCCCAAGAATCAAACTGATATTGATATTATTGCTGATATTACTGATATTGATATTGTTGATATTACTGATTTTGATATTATTTCGGATTACTGATATTATCTGTACTTTTTTTAATAATTTTCTGTACGGCCGAGTCCTATTGGCCAGTCGAGTCCCCTGCGGTGCCATGGATGTTTGTAGTGGTTCAGAATCGTATCGGAGAAAAGCCCAAAATGTTTCCCCCAAGCTTCCTGACTATCTATGTAAGAGTGTACACGCGTTATCCCAAATGTTATTATCAAAGCATTCCTAGAAGCCCGCTTATATATGCTATTACTCGGCCAAGAATCAAAGTAATGTTAATATTATTGCTGATATTACTGATATTGATATTATTGCTGATATTACTTATATTATCTGTACTTTTTATTAATTTTCTGTACGGCCGAGTCCCATTGGCTAGTCGAATCCCAGCGGTGCTATGGATGTTTGTAGTGGTTCGAATCCACATTAAACCATAGGTTCCAATCTAATACGATTGTGGAGCGTTGGACGTAGGGATGGCATCTCTACCACATAAAAAGAAAACATCTCCTGTCTCGAAATCTTTCAGTAAGCAGACGGCCTTGGCCCACCATGCAGCTCTTGCGCCAATGAAGAAAGGGAAAAAAAAAGGATAGCGAAATTAATGTTGTCTACTATTATGAATGAGATTTTTTTAAGAAAAAGAGCAAAATTTGATTAAGCATCAAAACAATATTTATTACTTGATTAATTGATAAGTTATCTATCTAGTTTATTATTTAAACGGAAAAAATCATCTTATTCACTTTAACTTAAACTTAAAATATTTTACTGAGACAAGCAAGGAAATTCGTCGTTATTTAAAAATTTTGCATACATTCTTTTAATAGCAAAAACAACAGTAATATATTTAAATTAACTAATGTATTTATTTAATGTATATTTAATGTATTTTTTAATGAATTTATTGGTTAAAATTACCAATATTTTAGCAGTACAAAAAGTATTTTAGGACGATTTTTTTCTCCTATTTTCGATTTAATTTTCTCCCAATTTCTCTCCTATTTTCGATTTAATTTACTCCCAATTTCTCTCCTATTTTCGATTTAATTTTCTCCCAATTTCTCTCCTATTTTTCGATTTAATTTTCTCCCAATTTTTCTTTATTTCTCCTATTCTCGATTTTCCACAATTTTCAAATATCTCAAATTTTGTTGATTGGCTAAAATTACCAATATTTCAGCAATAAAAAAAAATCTCGAATCCCTACACTTCTCTCACAAACTAACACTATCTTTTGATTTCACTAGCACTTCCATCACATTCAGAGAGCCTTTATATTTCCCCTTTTTTTTTTTTTCTGGGCGTCACCCTTCCCTTCGCGAAGAAGGAAGATTTTCCCCAATTTTTCTCCACGCTCCATCAGTATAATACAGCGCTGATTGCACTAAGCAGGAAAGGCCGAAATTAAATTAGAGGCAGCACAGGCAGACGGCAGTTGTTAGCGAATGAAGAACCGTACCGGATGTGACGTAATATCTCAAATTATCCACTAACGAGAGAGAGCGTTGCTTCTTCCAGATGCGGTCTGGGAAATGCGGAATTATGGGTTGCTTAAGTGACTTAAAGTGGACGATTGGCTTCTCTTGTTTATTTATTGCTTATTTAGGGACTTTCTTTGATCTTGAACTTTCCAAGAGTGTTGTTGGTATTCGAGTAAATATTTCTACCAACCGAAAGCGAGAAATGTGTGAGAGACTGGAACATGTTGTGAATGAAGTTATTTATTGTAAAGCGCAACAGTGATTTAATGTTTTCAGTTATTAAATGTCTTTCTTTGATCTTGAACTTTCCCGGAATGGTGGTATTTGCGTAAATAAAGTTGAAAGCGAGAACTATGCGAGAGAAAAAGAACATGTTGTGAAAGTAGTTTATTGTAAAGCGCTTCAATTATTTAATGTTTTCAATTATAAAATGTCTTTCTTTGATCTTGAACTTTCAAGAGTGTTCTTGTTATTCGCGTAAATATTTTTGCCAACCGAAAGCCAGAAATGTGTGAGAGAACGGGAACATGTTGTGAATGTAGTAATTTATTGTAAAGTGTGTTAGTAATTAAATGAATTTAATGTCTCAGTTATTAAATGTTTTTCTTTAATCTTGTACTTTCTAAGAGTGATACATATTTTTGCCAACCGAAAGCGAGAAAGGTGTGAGAGAACGGGAACATGTTGTGAATGAAGTAATTTATTGTAAAGCGCATCAGTGATTTAATGTATTTAATGTTTTCATTTATTAAATATCTTTCTTTGATCTTGAACTTCGCGTAAATATGTAAATATGAAAGCAAGAACAAGGAAAATGCTATGAAAAAAATTTTTTTTTTGTTATATATGCTTTAATATGTGTTTGAAATTATTTTCTTTTTTTTTTTGTTTTGTTTTGAACTTTATGATAGTTTTCTTTTTTTTTTTGTCTTGAACTTTGTGATAGTTTTTCTTTTTTTCTTTATTTTTTTTTGTCTTGTACTGTGTGATATTCTTTTTTTGTCTTGAACTTTGAGATAGTTTTCTTTTTGTCTTGACCTTTGTGATAGTTTTTTTTTCTTGAACTTTCTGAGACTATTCTTCGTCTATTATTTTTACAATTAAAAAAATAGGTATCATAGAGAGGAAATAATAAAGATGAAAATTGTTCATTTATATATCAATTAAAAAGTGGTCATGATATGTAATGTGAATTAATTTATCATTTAATATTAACCTTAATTTTATCTGCGAGTATTGTCCGTACAAATGTATTAACAATAAAAATAAGAGTATAAAATTATGATAAGCATGTGTTGTTCATTGAATTAAAAAGCAATTTTATGTGAATATTTTAAATGAAATGAAAGATAGCAAAAATTTAAAAAAAGATAGTATAAAAATAAATAGAAACGCAAAAATTTATTTAAATTTGTTGCATGACAGTCATATGAGTTGGAGATTATGGTCGATGTCAATAGATAAGAAAATCAATAGATTTGACATCAATTTATAATTCCATTTCAATATACTTAAAAGTCTACTTTTATATGAGAATTTTTCGCCACCAAATTTATGTATGCTTTTTTAATTAAACTTTTTATGAACTATTTAAAATCATAACGAGCTTTAAGCAAATAAACTAGAAAAAAAATTAAAACCTAATTCGGAATTAAAAAATTAGATTAAACTACAAATTAGTCAAACTTAAAATTTTAAATCTTGAACAATTCCCAAATTTAAAACGGTAATAAGTACTTCATGATTTTTAATAATTTTTATATCCAATTAGTCTTATATTTGGAGTGGAATATTTAGTTAAATAACATTAATATTGAAAATATTCATATAAAAAATGGTTTAAGACTTTGAATAATGATAAAAACTCATTAACTATAATAATTTAATAATTTATGGTATATGTACTAATTCATAAACAGGAATTTTAAAAGGGAATAAAAATTTGAATATTAATAATTCATTAAATTTAACCATTTTTTAATCACATGTTATAAATGAATATATCATTAAGATATTTTATCATATTTATGAAATTAATTAATTTTATTTATGTAATACAAATTATTTTATTATTTGTAAACAAATTTATATATATCTCACTACAGTTTATTTAATGCTGCTTTTACACTTTCATATTTTCTGAAGTTATTTAAAAAAATATATGTCCATTTTCAAAAAGACAAGGACCGTTTCAGAAATTTTTGTATAGTTTTGTGCTTGATTAAAGTGTGTTTGGAGTCGAGAAATTTAGATAAACAAAATTTTTAATCATCTTTCGTAATTCGAGTTGTAATAAAGTAGTATTTATGACATTACGTGGTACCTTTTATATAAGCAAATAGATTAAATTTTATTTCTGGCATGTGCCATTTCACTTCGTGATATCAGAACTGCAAGCGAAAAAAAAAAAAATACGAGATAGTAGTAAAATACTAAACAGTATACTAAAATAGTAGTGTTCTTGCTAGTAGTAAACAGCGGGATTTACTTATACATGAAACTTATTATTATTAAATAATATGTATCATGAAAAAATAATTAACATGAAAACAAAACAGTAAGTAGAATGATAAAGAGTAACAATAAACCGGAAACAGAACAATAAGTAGCAGGAAAACAGAACAATAAGTAGCATGAAAACAGAACAATAAGTAGCATGAAAGTAGCATGAAAACAAACACTAAGTAGCATGAAAATAGAACAATAAGTAGCATGAAAACAAACACTAAGTAGCATGAAAATAGAACAATAAGTAGCATGAAAACAAACAATAAGTAGCATGAAACGGAACAATGAGTAGCATGAAACGGAACAATTAGTAGCATGAGACGGAACAATTAGTAACTTGACACGAAACAGAACAATATGTAGCATGACAAACAATAATAAATAGCATGGAAAAAAAACCTGATTATAAGTAGCATAAAAGGAAAACAATAAGTAGCATGAAAAGTTAAAACAATGAATGCATAGTGTATTGTGCGATTTGTTTCAGAAATAAGTCAATTTGGTGCAGTGTACAGCAGAGTATCTCACATCAACAATCATAATTCTTAATTTAACGCTTTTTTTTTTTTTTTTTTTTTTTTGGTTATTTTCGATATTACATACATAATAATTAACAGCACTAAAATTAGGAGCACTTAAAATTAGGAGATCATTGCAAAAACATTTTCTATTTCTGTACCTTTCAGAAGACGATGTTGGCCCACCGATGTGATGTGATCACCATAAATCTTAGCTGGTAAGAGGTTAGTGCTGAAAGGTTAAAAATGTCTTTTGAGGAAAAATAAATACAATTTTTCGCAAAAATTGATAGCTTGTAATTAATTTTTAGTGAATTATTAGTACTTGAAGTTATAATAAAATGAATAATTGTTTTCAATAAGTATATATTAGAATTGCGAAACAAATATATACGCCAAGTATGACATCAACGTTGTTTACTTACTGGATAAACTAATTTCAACGTGGTTGCTATTCACGCAACTTGCGCCAGATAATAGCAATTATACCTTAACGACTGCATGCATCAGGCTTTTGATTTAAATCTCCAATTAATCACTTTAATTAGCTTCGGCAAATATGCATATTAGCATTATTATTTTAAGATAATGAAGCCGAGAATTATTCGCATTGCACACATATAAGACAATTTGGGCGTAGGCTCTTTCAAAAGTTTAGTCAAATCATTAAGATTTTAACAGTTGTAATAATTCTGTTAAATATTTGTTGCGAATGTGTTTTGCTTATTAACATTTCGGGCTAATTTGTGACTTTCTCAGCTTACAGTAGTAGAAAATTCTAAAAAGAAATTCACCTATTTTAAATGAAAAATTGTACAAAAAAAAAAAAATGAAAATCAGATTTTTGATTGTGTGTATTATTATAAAAATTATGCATTCTATAAAATTACTATTTCAATAAAAAAAATATTCAATATTATGAAAATAAGATGCATTTTGAAAAATGAATCCAAACATTTACTAACACATTAAGAAATGTAAGGTTTGCTCATGTAATGCTCTTTAAACATTAAGAAATGGTGAGGTCAAAATTAGGAATCAGCTTTTAGTTAGTATAAATTTTTTTACATTTAATTATCCCAAAGTTTAAGCTAATTTTTTAGTATAATCAACATTATAATAAAAATACTAAATATTTATTTTCAAACAATAAAATTATTAACCAATATGAAACCCTGAAGTCCAATCTATGCCGCAGCTGTTGGAATTTATATGCCTCTTAGCGTGACACTAAGTGATGCTGTTCATGTTATAAAATTTGATTCCACTTGCACTCCCAGATGAACGTAAGCTGCCGGGGAGTTATTTAAGGAGTTAAGATCACTCCCCCTTCCTCAATTACATTCTTCTTCATTGACGCAACAGCCCCATGGAGGCCAAGGCCGTCAGTCTACTTTGCAGATTTTTAGACAGATATATATTTTTTTTATGGGGTAGGGTTGTCTGCCTTAGACCCAACGATCAACAATTATATTAAACCCGACCTACAATTTAACCTGAACTTACTCGAACCTGAAACTGTAGCCTCGTGCGCCAGATTGATAATTAATTACTTTCTTAATAATGTAATATACAGTTAAATAGTTGATGCGTTATTGTACTCTACAGTCCATACAATAAGTAGAGTTGTTTAACTAAGAAAATGATGTCTTTTAAAATTATTGAACTATTAAACATTGATCATAGAAAGTCGTCGCACTAATAGATTTTAACTAATATATTTTAGCAGATGTCATTCGAGGGAAGGTTTCAAATGTGTACATGTTTTAAATGTTCGAACTGACAGTGAACGAAATCCTACAATCAATACCGAAGTTCGTTAATTAGTTCGAAACCCTACAATCATTACCGAATAGGAAGTTCCCATGTGTATGCCTGGAATGAGCACGTTACATTGGCTGATTGAGAAAACTTTCCATTTGGTTCAAAGAGGAAGATATAGATGTCACTTTTGGGAATGCTCGTTCCATTGTGATGGTCAATATTAATCTAGCATGAAGCGTGACTCTTGGAAAACGTTGAAGCAGTTACACCTGTTTTTCTAGAGTGAAGTGATCTTGAATAAAAATGCCCGTTATTTGTAAAACAACAAAATTTAATTTTATAACATATTTTTGTAGAATTTTAATTTATATTTGATGGAAAATTCATCATACAAAAAGAATAATAGCAGGCTTGGAAATAATAAATTAGGCATTTTAAGTAATTTATTATAAAACTATTAAGACTTTTATAATTTTACCTCCTTATTATCCCTTCCTGAATAAATGTACATAATTTAAAAGAGCTTTATGATTAATTATCGCACTTCAATCCATCAGTTTTATTTTAAAGAAGAAGTAAACAGAAGCCTACCAACTTGAAATGAACGCAGAATAATATTTCTATTAAATAATTAATTAAGGTAAGAAATGATAAAATGAAAACCTATTTAAACTAACTGTTTTAATGAATAATGCTAAAAAAACATTAATTATTTATTCCTATTAGCATGAGAATGGTCATAAACCGTTTTGCTAAATAATTACCAAATAATATCTATGAAAATTTTGTTAGTCCAATAAATCTTTTCCATTGAAACTTGTTGGGTTCTTTTTATCTTGAAATATTTGCGTGAGATTAAAGTGAATTCTTATGGGCTATTTTATGACATGTTTTCATGATTAAAATAAATAAAAAATGCATTGAAGATAATATTAGCGGAAAAATCCATTCAATAAACATTAAATAGCGCTATAATAATAAATAATGTGTAGAAGTATTTTTATATGATAATTAGACGGTATACTTTTAATACCAGATATGTTTTTTAATGAAAATTTAGTTAACTGCACTTTGGGTTTAGTGCCAAGATTTGATCATAAAGCCACTAAGGTTTTATTTTTAGCATTTAAAGAGCATTTTTTAGCATTTAAGAAAAAAAGAATTTGGAGGAGTTGGCAATAAATGTTACATTATGAAACAATTTCTTATATAGACGACAAATAAAAAATATTTAAATAATTAATTTAATTTTTTTATTAAGTAGTTATACGAATAATACATTCAATCTTAAGTGTTTCAATATAATTTTAATATTTAATTCGGCGCTTATATAATTTTAATATATTTAATGTTTAATTAGTCGTTTAATAGTACGGGACAACAAATGTGACGGATGTATTATTCTGAGATTAATATAGCCATTTAATACTTATTTTGTGTTGCTAAACAGGAATATGACAATGAAAATTTAAATTTGCAACTACTTATAAGGTTTGTAACCACATATTTTCAGTTTGAAACAATGTGTTAACAAACACGTATATCTGTTTACTTTGTTATAGTATCAGGCGCTTGTATAGTTGGCGCTTGTGCATTTATTGAGAATCATCATTGAAAATTGTCTAACATTAATCTGCCAACATCAACCTGACTTCTTTCTGGCTTCAACTGTCTCACTCACATAAAAAACAGCTGTACTTCGTATGTCATAATTAAATATAAACGACAAGATCTATTATGTTCAAATTACCATAAATACGCAATCTGTACTTGTTATACTGAAGACAGTTCAAGAAATATTTCAAATGTTCATAAATTTGGAATGGATTTTAAACGAAATCGCTGTGCATTATGCAGCGATACTGCCTTGTTTTGGATGAATAGTCTATGAATAGTCGCCAATGGCTCATGTCTACTTTGAGAGTTGTCATAAAGTCATTGACATCAGAACAGAAAACAAGTTGTTTTTTTTCTTGTAAAAAATAAGGAAGAAATTGTTCATGACGAAATCACTGGGACATTTTCCTGGAATACATTCACTAAGTCTCAGTGTGAATAATTCTTCCTTAGTTTTGAACACATATAGACTTCTAACAAGATTATGCTAACAAAGTCTTGAACTGGATTTGATGGAAGTTGGTTTATGTTATGCAGCAATAATACCTTGTGACTTGTTTTGGGTGAATCTATGAAAAGTCACCACTGAGAGGGCTCATGTTCTACTTTGACAGCAGTCATAAAGACATCGACATCGAGGACTGAAAACAAGTTTGTTTTTTTCTGTAAAAATAAGGAAGAAATTGCTCACGACGTTTGCAAACGAAATCACTGGGACATTTTCCAGGAATACCATTCTCTAAGTCACAATATAAATAACTCTGTCTTAGTTTTGGACACCTATAGACTTCTAACAAGGTTATGCTAACAAAGTCTTGAACTGGATTTGATGGAAGTTGGTTTGTACTATGCAGCAATACTACCTTGTGACTTATTTTGGGTTAATCTATGAAAAGTCACATTGCTAAAGCTCATGTTCTACTTTGTGAGGTGTCATGAAGACATTGACATCAAAACAGAAAACAAGTTTGTTTTTCCTATATAAAATAAAAGAAGAAATTGCTCATGACGATTGCAAAACGAAGTCACTGGGACATTTTCCAGGAAAATCATTCTCTAAGTCTCAGTATAAATAACTCAGCCTTAGTCTTGGGCATTTATAGGCATTTAACAAGGTTATGGTAACAAGTTCTTGGACAGGATTTGATGGAAGTTGATTTATATTATGCAGCAATACTGCCTTGTGACCCGTTTTGGGTGAATCTATGAAAAGTCGGCATTGCGAAGGCTCATGTTCTACTTTGAGAGCCGTCATAAAGCCATTGACATCAGGACAGAATACAAGTTTGTTTTTCCTGTCCAAAATAAGGAAGAAATTGCTCACGACGATTGCGAAACAATGTCACTGGGACACTTTCCAGGAATACAATTCTCTAAGTCTCAATATAAATAACTCTGCCTTAGTTTTGGACACCTATAGATTTTAAACAAACTCTTGAACTGGATTAGATGAAAGTTGGTTTATATTATGTGACTTGTTTTGGATGAATCTACGAATAGTCGCCATTGCTAAAGCTCATGTTCTACTTTGTGAGGCGTCATAAAGCCATTGACATCAGAACAGATGACTAGTTTGTTTTTTCCTGTATAAAACAAGTAATATAAAAAAAAAAAAAATTAAAGTCAATTCCTACCTTTTTTTCACTATATTGCAGAAAACCCTTTATAAATAATTTTCATACATTTTTAAGTTTATCTGGCGCCATATATTGGTAGATATATGTAACTTAAATCTAAAAAGAAATTAAAATTAATTAAATTTAATTACTGAATTAATATTTGAAAAACTGTATTAACATCAAGTGTCATCCCCTATATGTTAAAAAAATGTATTTGAACCTCAATGGATGAAAAAATCGTAAAAATTAATAATCGTAATTCAATCGTAAATAAAATACGTTTATTTTATTTACGATTGAAAATTTGAACAAGATATATATAGGGAGAGTGAGAATTAATATAAGAAATTGAATAAAGAAGAAATTGCTCATGTAGTCACGATCATGACGATCGCGAAATGAAATCACTCGGACATTTTCCAGAAATAAATTTCATTCCCTAAGGCTCATTGCAAGTAATTCTGCCTTAGTTTTAGACATTTATAGATTCAAGGTTATACAATTACTCTTGAGACAGAATGTGTTTTTTATTATCATTATATTTAACATTAAAGCAAGCATGAAATTGACTCTTGATTAATGAAAAGTTCATTTGAACTTTACTTAAGGAAAACCCAGAAGAATTGGTCTCATAGTCGATGGTACATTCAGGCACTGCAGTTACGATTTTTTTATCATATAATTTCTCCATTAAGAGTCTCGATTATGCAGAAATGGCACTCATTTACTTGTTTATTTATTCCTACCAAATTTTACGAATGGTAGGAATATAGAATCATCAGAATTTTAAAAACACAACAGCATTCGAAAGAAATATTGTGCGCAAAAACTATTATTACGAAATACTTCGATAGATAATAATTATTCCAAGTACTTGACATTACCTGGTTATTTATATAATGCTTCAACAAAGAAATTTTAATTTTATTAAATGTTGCAAGAAAAAATATTAGTATTGTTGTAAAGATTTTAATCTCACTATTTAAGATTGCTGTTTCAACACATTATGCCACTCTTCTAATGAACACCATTCAAATGTACCCTTTCGAGCGTATTTGATTTATATAACAGGCCAAATACTTGTTTTCTCCGTAACGCTCTGTTATTTACTGGAATGCGTTTTCAGCATTAGTTGAAATCCTGCTGCCAACAAAAGGCCGAAATGATAAGATCAAAAATCCCAACCCTGACATTGTTGCCAATACAAGAGCCATAAATAATATGCGTCTTCTACAGAAGCAGCCCTGGAGCATCAAGTCCTTTTGCGCGGGGCAGAAAATGAAACTGCTCTTAATTCTTTTTATCGATATTTGCATAGCTTGGCTTTGCTCCTTCAATTTATTAAGCATTTAATGCATAGCTCTCGCCGTTGGCTGTAAAAAAGAATACAAACATCAACGGAATCACTCCGGGGAGTGCCCACTAAAAATAAACATAATAAACGAATCTTAACGTATTCAATTTGCACCAAAGTGACGCAGCAGCAAGAGAAAAATGGATGCACGAATTAGACTTTCCAATTTAAACACGAACATTAAAAATACAGAAACGAAAAATGCAATGTCACGTGCTTTTGCCGTCTGGGAAATTTGCGGTTCATTTCATTGGTGAATGATTTTTTTCATGATACCAATCTCTTGGCTACTTATTCAGTTGGAAATTCTTGCTTCAAGGCTTAGAGAGGTAAGCTAATGGGTCTCTCCTAGAAAATATATTGGTATTTTATAAGAGTAAGATTTTGAAGATTTAAAAATCAGCATTTAATATATTTTTTCAAATGTTCTGCTAAACATATCTTCTCGTTATCATGTCGAGAGTTATGGATATATTTTATGGTAATTCTTTTTTTTAAATGACCTAACAAGCTTTTTAAAGATTTTTTATATATTTTTACTTTAATATGCATATTAGATGTATTCGTAGTATTTTTGTTATGAAGGTATGTGTTATGGCATGTTTTGTATTTATGATGTATAGGTTATTTAGGAATTGATTAAAAACTATTCTCAATTTGTGTATAAGTACTACTGTGTCCAAAAAGTTAAACTAATTTTCAATTTAATTTTCCCGGGCATATGGATTTTTTTCAGGCAATTTTCTCTTTTTAGGTTGTTGGCATTGTCCTTGATATCTGTGTGAAATGTGACATCAAAATATTCACTAGTGTTTGAGTTACACTTGGCTTTGCGAGACGCTAAAACTGATTCCGGCGATTTTTAAGCGGCGGCGTAGGAATATAGTAGAATATATGTATTATATACAAACGAAATTTAAATTAATTAAAAAATATTTCGATAATTTAGATCCAAAAATAACTTTATGCAATAAGTCATTTAGTTATTAAGTTTTATTTAAAACCTGTAATGTTTTTTTAAATATTTGGAATTAATTTATTTGCGTTTATAGTAAATTATATTCCAATATTAAATGCAATTTATCCATTATTTAACCGTTAATATGATAATTTGATACGTGGCAAATTTCAACATCTGCTTGTGCATCCACAGAATATTGCTAATAATGTAAAAGGAAACTATATTTGCATGTTATTTGGATAAAAACGATACTAATTCCATATTAAGTATTCTGTGTTTAGTAGATATATTTAAAAGTCACATTCAACAAACATTTAAATGCATTGTTTCTGAATCTTTAATAGTTCCTTTACAACAATTAAATTGTTCGTAGTGGCCTATAATATGACTAAATTATACATATTCAACGCTATTCTAAATTCCATATATTTATTTTGCTTTGTAAATTAAATTAGAATATAAAAATAGACAAATGGAAAACACAACGATAAACTAAAAACTACTATAAAACATAACATTTACAAGCTAAAAGTGAAATGGGAAGAAACATTGAAGTTTTCAGACACTCGCAAACTGTTTAAGAAAGGTTGTCTACACAAATTGTTTCACGAGAAATAAACTCACTGTTTTGCTCAAAGATGCTTGAAACTTTTGAGTCATTTTTCAGGTGCTTTATGGAGCAGCACTTGCTTCGCTCCTATAAAAACGTTGTTCATTTCTACTTTTTCATGCTGCACTCCAAAGATTCAACAAACGTAAATAGACTTTTGAAGTAAAAACCCTTGCATTTATCTCATAAAATTCCATGAAAAATAAGTTTTTTTAAGTGGTTATCTTTATTTATATATTTCATGAAATAGAAAGTTTTGAAGAATATATATATATGTTTATGTATATATACATTTGTTAATAATTTATTCTTTTATAATAAACAAGATGTTATGGTAAATGTTGATGTACTCTTTTTTTTTTTTTTTTTTTTAACTTTCTATAGCTCACATTTTTTAGAAATAATATTTACTAATCGAAAAAAATATTCTTAATTGTTGATCTATTTAAGTTCCACTACACATTCTCAAAGAAATTATCTATTATATTTATTATTATTATCTATTATATTTATTAAAATTATCTGCTATATTTATCTACTATAATATTTACTAATCGAAAAAAAAAAAAATATTGTCAATTGTTTAACTATTTAAGTTCCACTACACATTGTCAAAGAAATTATCTATTATATTTATTTTTATTATCTATTATATATATTAAAATTATCTATTATATTTATAATATTTATTTTTATTATCTATTATATATATTAAAATTATCTATTATATTTATTATTACCAACAGGGTGAATAAAATTAAAGTCTCACTTTCATAATACTGTAAAAAAAAGAAGCACTAGTCACAATGTGTTCAAATTTAAACTGACTTGAAGAAGGGGGAAACGGTATGGAATCAAAATTTCCAAACTGTATTAATAGACGGCGCTGTAAGTGGTATAAAGAAAATGAATTCGGTTGCCAGTGCTATTTTTGAATCGAAATTATAGTGTATTTGGCATGGGTTGCACATTAAACCAACTGTAGTCTTCAATGTGCTTGATTGTTTCGGTTTATTGACGGAAAAAATGACTTTCTAAGTCATTCAATAGTTGTGACACTGTTATTGGAAAGCCCATCCACCACGCTAAGGTCATACCAAATTGGATGGTAAAACTCGGTGGAACTTTGGGGGATTTTTTTTTTTTTTTTTTTTTTTGATGCCTTACCGTTTCCTTCTTCTTCAACCAACTTCAGTTCAAATTTGAACCCATTGCGAAGAGTGTTTCTTTTTTTTTTTTGCATTTTGAAAGTGGGACTTTAATTATATTATATCTGTATTATATTTATTTTCCAATAATCACTATAAAAATATCGTTTTATTATATATAAATAATACCAACTCATAGAAATAAAATACACCTTATAGGAAGTTTTTTTTTTTTTTTTTTTTTTTTTTTTTTTTTTTTGGTATTGTAAAGGCAATTTTATGTTTACATTCACAATTTTAATTAATCTTTGAATCTAAGAGTCTTTGAAAAGTTATTATACTTGTAATGTTAATCATTCATAATTAAATTTATTAAAATCTACGTGGTCTTATTTCGATAAATTTTCATCATAATCCGAAATAAATGATGTATGATGTTGTTAAGAATGTTAATGTATAATGTTGTTCATATTAATTCATGTAAATTTTAAATTTACTGCATTGGTTTATATTTGGAATCTCCAAACGTTTTGAAATCTATGCCCTTTTAAAAGTTACTTGGATATTTTATTCGGAATAATTCATACAATTTTGTAGTTATTAATAAATCAAGCAACAAATATGATGTTGAAAGCTTTCGGATCGTTTACTTTACAATGTTTATTATATGTATAGTATTACGGCGTTTAAATATATTTTCTTAATGTTAAGCATGCATTAATTTTTGAAGTTTTTACTTGTCATTATATATTTGATAGGAGGGATAAATAATATATGAAATATAAAATTTAGTTCAGATAACAACAACGTAATGGAAATACAATATTTCTTTATTGATGAATGCATAAATTTGTCCTACTTAACTGACTTTTGTAACTATTTACTAAGAGTTTGTACCATTTTTAGAGGTTTCTTCTCCCAACGTATTGCACCGTTATCAAGTATGAAGACCTGATGGGCGAGTGTCTTGCGCTCTGGCGCTCGGTACTATAGGTTTTGTGTTCTAATTTCGGAGGTACCATGGATGTCTGTAGTGGTTCGAAATCCACTTTAAGCCTTAGGTTCCGGTCTCATATGATAGTAGAGTGTCACATAGCCCAATTTGACATTTCACGCACACCATTCCCAAACTGCAAAGGGACAACTCAGATCTGCCCACAGTGATGTGATGTGATGTGATGTGGTGTGGTGTGGTGCAGTAGTAGTAGTATGAAGGTAATATGTATACCAAGCATTTCTCATTAATAGTCAGGCTTCCTGATGGGAACTTATCATGTTTTATATCATGCGATACGGGGCCTGATGGCCGAATGGCTAACGCTCTGGCGTTCGGTACCACAGGTATCGGGTTCAAATCCCGGATTTACCCATGGGTGTTTGTAGTGGTTCGAATCCACTTTAAGCTGTAGGTCCCGATCCTAATAGGATCGTAGAGCGCTGCGGGGGCATTGTTACTCCGCGTCCGTAGCTTACCATCCAGTTACACGCGCCCCCTGGGTACTGCAGAGTAACATTGACGCAGCCCTTATGGCGAAGATCACGGTCTATTTGCCAGCTGCATTAGAAGAAAAAAATATCATACGATACCTAAGTAAGGAGCAGCTACCCCTAGAAATCCTCCCTTCAAAACCCATTGGTGGGCTGAAGGTTCCACGTTCTGAGGTCCACCGATGTTCACTCTTATGTTTTTAAAGGGTAAGAGCTTTACATATCTCTAAATATGGGGCAGAGCTGCTGAAAAAGAAACAAAAAAAAAGAGTAAATATGCAATCCAAGTTAACTAAGTTATAAAGTAATTCATTTTTGCAATCGATTCCCAGTTAGCCCCTTTACATATATTGATAATTAATAATGACATATCCAGCCCAAGGGTTTCGATTTCGATCACTTTTGGGGACATTTAGTTTAAAAGAATACTTTTTTATATTTATCGATATTAATCAGTTAGGTATTTCAATTATCAATGTCGCATTTCATAAGTATTTTATATTAACTTTTTAAGTGCTTTCAGAATCTATGGAAGCTAATTAACAGATGTCGTGTGGTCGGTTATTTGTGCAACTGAATTTGGATGTGGTTAGGTTGAGACACAGTTTTGAGAACACACAGCTTTCTTTATTGGCACGCGCACAAACACGACACACATGCAATAATTAACACATTTAAAGACATGATTATAGATTAATGGAGAGATCCCATTTCTAAACCAAACAATTAGGTTACTCAGGTAAATATACTTTATAATAATTATACTCGGGGAATTATACTTCCTATACTCAGGAAAAATATACTGGGACTTCCTCTCAGTGTGAGAGATTGTAGGGCCAACTTATGCACAGGGTTGTGCTAAATATATATTTTCTCGGAGTGAGAGACAGTAAATTAAACATTTCTCCGCAGTAGCGACGATTGCGCTGTACGTCCTCTCAGGTAAAAGTCACAGGGTCTGTCAGGTTCGATGCCTATTGATCATTTCTTCTGAACGCTGCAGAGGGCGTTCTTGTAGCGCGTAGAAGGGAGCACGGTTACATAGAGTACTTCACCAATTTTCTGTATTTATTTCTATATATCATTGATAATGATAAATATTTGTCAATTGTAATGCCTTTTAATAATATCGTTATTGAAAACATTTTTATTAAGATAATTACTATAATATAATTAAATAAACTAATAAAAATACATAATATAAAATGTAAATTAAGCCAGATTAAATTAACTACATATTTAATGAAATTTACTGAGATCCAAATTTGTTTTGTAGCAATATTTCATGTAGTTACAGACAAATTAAGAAAATTTTTTATAGTCAATTCCTAAATACACCATACCAAACATACCATAACCCATACCTTCATAACAAAATACTATAAATGCATCTAATATTCCTCTTACGAAATAAAAATAAATAAATAAAAATAACAAAAAACGCTTTTTAAGTCATTTTGAAAAAAAAAAAAAAAAGTCATAAAGTATATCCATAACTCTCGACATGATAACGAGGAGATATGTTCAGCAGAATCTTTGAAAAATATTAAATGCTGATTTTTAAATCTTCAAAACCTTACTCTTATAAAATACCAATAGATTTTCTAGGAGAGACCCATTAGCTTACCTTGCTAAGCCTTGAAGCTAAGAATTTTCAACTGAATAAGTAGCCAAGAGATTGGTATCATAAAAAAAAAAAAATCCTCCATCAATGAAATGAACCGCAAATTTCCCAGACGGCAAAAGCACGTGACATTGCATTTTCCGTTTTTGTATTTTTAATGTTCGTGTTTAAATTTGAAAGTCTAATTCGTGCATCCATTTTTCTGTTGGGACAGCGTCACTTTGGAGCAAAATGAATACGCAAGATTCGTTTATTATGTTTATTTTTTTGTGGGCACTCCCCGGGGTGATTCCGTTGATGTTTGTGTTCTTTTTTTTTTACAGCCGATGGCGTGAGCTATACATTAAATGCTTAATAAATAGGAGGAGCAAAGCTAAGCTATGCAAATATCGATAAAAGAATTAAGAGCAGTTTCGTTTTCTTCGCCGCGAAAAGGACTTGATGCTCAAGGGCTGCTTCTGTAGAAGATGCATATTATTTATGGCGCTTGTATTGACAACAATGTCAGGGGTTGGGGTTGGGATTTTGATCTTATCATTTCGGCCTTTTGTTGGCAGCAGGATTTCCACTAATACTGAAAACGCATTCCAGTAAATCTTTTTCTTTAACAAAGCGTTACGGAGAAAACGGGTATTTGGACTGCTGAATAAATTAAATAAGCACAAAAAGGATATATTTGAATCGAAGAGGGATGTGATGTGTTGAACCAGCTAATCTTAATTAGTGAGATGAAAATCTTTGCAACAATACTAATTTTTTTTTTTTTTTGCAGCTTTTATTAAAATTAAAATTCTTTTGTTGAATCATTATATAAATAACCATGATATTTCAAGTAATTGAAATAATAATTATTATTTATCGAGGTATTTCGGAATAATAGTTGTTGAACAATATTTGTTTCGAAAGATTTTCTGTTTTTAAAACTTAAGGGGATTTATTTATTTATTTATCTTTTATTATTTTCATATATTTAAAATTTTTACTCATGTATAGACTTAATATTCTTTGTCGTACAATATTATATTTTGTTATTTTTGTTGAAATTTCAGGAAAATTAATTGTTTTACAGAATATATATTTAACATTTCTTGAAAGACAGAAATGAATAGATAAAAATTTTTACTCGAAAAAAAAAAGGCCTTAAAGAATTTTTAATCTGATACGTTTAGATATATTACAATAATTACAACTAAATTATTTTGTAACCTAAATAACCTATACATCATAAATACCTAACATACCATAACCCATACCTTCATGACAGAGTACTACGAATGCAAATAATATTCATGTTACGTAAAAAATAAATAAATAAATGAAAAAAAAATCTTTAAAAACGCTTTTTAAATCATTTTAAAAAAATAACCATAAAATATATCCATAACTTTCGACATGATAACGAGGAGACACGTTCTACTGCAGAACCTTTGAAAAAAATATTAAATGGTGATTTTTAAATCTTCAAAATCCTACTCTTATAAAATACCAATAGATTTTTCTATGAGAGACCCATTGGCTTACCTTTCTAAGCCTTGAAGCAAATCATTTTCAAATGAATGAGTAGCCAAGAGATCATGTTATCATGAAATAAAAACATCCATCAATGAAATGAACCGCCAATTTCCCAGACGGAAAAAGGACATGACATTGCATTTTCTGTTTCTGTGTTTAAATTTGAAAGTCTAATTTCGCATCCATTTTTCTGTTGCCACTGCGTCACTTTCATGCAAAATGAATACGCAAGATTCGTTTATTATGTTTATTTTTCGTGGGCACTCCCGTGGGGATTTCCGTTGAAGTTTGTGTTCTTTTTTTTTTACAGCCAATGGCGAGATCTATGCATTAAATGCTTAATAAATAGGAGTGGCAAAGCCAATCTATGCAAATATCGATAAAAGAATTAAGAGCAGTTTCGTTTTCTGCACCGCGAAAGGACTTGATGCTCCAGGGCTGCTTCTGTAGAAGATGCATATTATTTATGGCGCTTGTATTTGCAACAATGTCAGGGTTGGGATTTTGATCTTATCATTTCGGCCTTTTGTTGGCAGCAGGATTTCCACTAATGCTGAAAACGCATTCCAGTAAATCATTTTCATTAACAAAGCGTTACGGAGAAAACAGGTATTTGGTCTGTTGAATAAATTAGATAAACTTCCAAAAGGGTATATTTGAATAGCGTTCAGTAGAAGAGGGACATAATGTGTTGAAACAGCAATCGTAGTGAGATTAAAATCTTTACAACAATACTTATTTTTTTTTTTCTTGCAACATTTAAAATATTTAAATTTCTTTGTTGAAGCATCATGCAAATATCCAGGTAATTTCAAGTACTTGGAATAATTATTATTTATCGAAGTATTTCGGAATAATAGTTGTTTCCCAATATTTCTTTTGAAAGCTTTTTGTGTTTTAAAATTTAAGTGGCATTATTTATTTATTTTTTTATTATTTTTTTACATTTAAATTTTTTACTCATGTCTAGATTCCACGTTCTTTTTGTACAAAATATTTTGTGTTCTTGCTGATATTTTAGGAAAATTAATTGTTGCGCAGAAGATATAATTAGTTTCATCTTTGATAATCATAAATGGATTTCAAAATATTTTTACTGCAAAAAAAAAAGCCTTAAAGCATTATTAACCTGATACGTTTAAAGATATTACAATAATTACAACTAAACTATTTTGTAACCTAAATACACCATAGATACCAAAACATACTATAACCCATACCATTATGACAAAATACTTCGAATGCATCTAGTATTCATGTTAAGTAAAAAAAAATATAATAAAAATAAATAAACCTTTCAAACGCTTAAGTCAATTTTATAAAAAAAAAAAATAACCATAAAGTATATCCATAAATCTTGACATCATAACGAGGAGATATGTTCAGCAGAATCTTTGAAAAAATATTAAATGCTGATTTTTAAATCTTCAAAATCTTACTCTTATAAATCACCAATAGATTTTGTAGGAGAGACCAATTAGCTTACCTTTCTAAGCCTTGATGCAAGACTTTTCAACTGAATAAGTAGCCAAGAGATTGGTATCATGAAAAAATATCCTGCACCAATGAAATGAACCGCAAATTTCCCAGACGGCAAAACCACGTGACATTTCCTTTTCCGTTTTTGTATTTTTAATGTTCGTGTTTAAATTTGAAAGTCTAATTCGTGCATCCATTTTTATGTTGCCACTGCGTCACTTTGGTGCAAAATGAATACGTTAAGATTCGTTTATTATGTTTATTTTTCGTTTGGGCACTCCCTGGGTGATTCCCGTTGATGCTTGTGTTCTTTTTTTTTTTTTTACAGCCGATGGCGAGATCTATGCATTAAATGCTTAATAAATAGGAGGAGCAAAGACAAGCTATGCAAATATCGATAAAAGAATTAAGAGCAGTTACGCCTTCTGCACCGCGAAAAGGACTTGATGCTCCAGGGCTGTTTCTGTAGAAGATGTATATTATTTATGGCGTTTGTATTGACAACAATGTCAGGGGTTTCCTTGGTTGGGATTTTGATCTTATCATTTCGAACTTTTGTTGGCAGCAGGATTTCCACTAATGCTGAAAACGCATTCCAGTAAATCTTTTTATTAACAAGGGTTACGGAGAAAACAGGTATTTGGCTATTGAAGATTAAATAAGTCTCCAAAACGATATATTTGAATAGAAGAGGGACATGATGTGTTGAAACAGCTTAATTTTAAGATTAATTAGTGAGATTAAAATCTTTACAACCAACTGTTTTTTTTTCTTGCAACATTTAATAAAATTAAAACTCCTTTGTTGAAGCATTATACAAATACACAGGTTATGTCTTACTGTATTACTTGTTATTTTCTTCTATATACTTCTTGTTTGATACTTGTATTACTTGAATAAATATTATTTATCGAAATATTTCGAAATAATAGTTGTTGCACAATATTTCTGTCGAAAGCTTTTGTGTTTTAAATTTAAGTGGTTTTATTTTTTTTTTTTTATTATTTTCGTATATTTTTTTGTTCTTGTTGAAATTTCTGGAAAATTAATTGTTGTGCAGAATATATATTTAATTTTTTTGAAAGACAGATATTAATAAATATTTTTACTAGAAAAAAAAAAAGCCTTAAAGCATTTCTAATCTGATACGTTTAAAGATATTGCTATAATTAGGTCTAAACTATTTTGTAACCCGAAATAACTTTTACATCATAAATACAAAACGTGCCATAACCCATACCTTCATGGCAAATTACTACCACTGCATCTAGTATTCATGTTACATGATAAAAATAAATAAATAAATTAAAGGAAAAAAAATCAACCTTTCAAAGGCTTTTTAAGTCATGTAAAAATAACCATAAAGCATATTCATAAATCTCGACATGATAACGAGAAGTATGTTCTTCAGCAGAACCTTCGAAAAAATAGTAAATGCTGATTTTTAAACCTTCAAAATCTTACTCTTATCAAATAACCAATAGATTTTGTAGGAGAGACCCATTAACTTACCTTTCTAAGCCTTGATGCAAGACTTTTCAACTGAATAAGTAGCCAAGAGATTGGTATCATGAAAAAAATATCCTATAGTAATGAAATGAACCGCAAATTTCCCAGACGGCAAAACCACGTGACATTGCCTTTTCCGTTTCTGTATTTTTAATGTTTGTGCTTAAATTTGAAAGTCTAATTCGAGCATCCATTTTTCTGTTGCGACTGCGTCACTATGGTGCAAATTGAATACGTTAAGATTCGTTTATTATGTTTATTTTTAGTCTGGGCACTCTCCGGGGAGATTCCCGTTGATGTTTGTGTTCTTTTTTTTCCTTTTTACAGCAAGAGCTATGCATTAAATGCTTAATAAATAGGAGCAGCAAAGCCAAGCTATGCAAATATCGATAAAAGAATTAAGAGCAGTTTCGTTTTCTGCACCGCGAAAAGGACTTGATGCTCCAGGGCTGCTTCTGTAGAAGATGCATATTATTTATGGCGCTTGTATTGACAACAATGTCAGGGTTGGGATTTTGATCTTATCATTTCGGCCTTTTGTTGGCAGCAGGATTTCCACTAATGCTGAAAACGCATTCCAGTAAATCTTTTTCATTAACAAAGCGTTGCGGAGAAAACAGGTATTTGGCCTGTTGAATAAATTAGATAAGATTTGAAAAGGGCATATTTGAGAGAAGGAGATAATGTGTTGAAACAGCAATCTTAATTAGTGAGATGAAAAAATCTTTACAACAATACCATTTTTTTTCTTGCAACATTCAATAAAATTAAAATTCGTTTGTTGAAGCATTATATATATATTTAAATAATTTCAAATACTTGGAATGAATATAATTTTTTGAAGTATTTCGTAGTAATAGAAATGTTGCACAACATTTCTTTCAAAGCCTTTTTGTGTTTTTAAAATTTAAATGGCTTGAATTTTATTTTGTATTGCTTTCATGCATTTATAATTGTCTAGACTAAGGAATTTTTTATACAAAGTTAGTTTTTGTTCCTCTTGTTGAAATTTCCGAAAATATTAACTGTTGTGCAGGTATATATTTATATATTGAAAGACAGAAACGAGAAATAAATTTTTTTTACTGGAAAAAAAAGATGTTTGATCTGATACGTTTAATAATTTCATAAAAATTCCAAGTATGATATTTTATCAAAAAAAAAAAAAAAAAAAAATAAGTAAATGAAAAGCTAAGTATATCTAAAAATAAATAAATTATTTTGAAATTTCGCACATCGATTAATTTTCACTAAATATATCAATACATTAATTTTTATAGCCATTATATGTTAATTACGAATATTAAAGCTCTTTTCTAACTACATCAAAGTGTAAAGTAGGAACCATTGCGGGTGTTTTTCTTTTACCAATCTCAGTTATCCATTTCCTGAAGATATAGCCAATTCTGCTGCGGTTTTAAAACGATATCATTGTTAATTTTATGACTGTGTACATGGTCATATAATCAATATGCTGAAAGCTGGCTAGTCATAATGAGTAACAGGCTGACATCTGCATCGTACAGTATGCATCTATAACGATGGTTAATGCAAGAAAGAAATTCATTTTCAGAATAATGGCTTTGAAGGGCAATATGCACGGATGAGATGTAGAATCGGATGATTTTGAGACAGACCCGTACGTAATGCAGCCTTTTTCGTATCACCTATTGTACCTTCTGTATTCACACGTTCTTAGGCTGAGATGGGATTTTGCTCACAAAAGGCCTTAAATCCCACAACACTGCCATAGTCGTTTGAAATGGTGTCGTAGCTGATTATTACCATGATCGCAGTAGATTTGCATCGCATTGCATTTATTGAGAAATCTAGTTTCAGTGTAGGAGCAACATTAAAGCGTAAAATAGACAACTATTGTGAGTAGTTTTCCTTTTATCACTCTCAACGTTTCAGTTGCCTTATACGCAGAAAATGCTGTTGGTTTTTTAAAGATATTATAGTTAATTGTATTACTCTGAACATAGTCGTATAATCAGTATGCGGAAAGCTGGCTAGTCATATCGAAAAATAGGCTGCGCACAGTGACTTACAGCATGATCTGACAATGATTAAGGAAAGGAAGGGAACATTTGCTAATTGGTGGCTCTGAAGGGCAATATGCACAGGTGAGATGTAGGATCGAATGATTTTCAGACAAACCTGAACGTGGTATAGCCTTATTTATATCACGTCTGTTCATCTTCACACAATATTAGGCTGAATGGGATTTCACTCAACGACTTTAAATTCCACAGCATCGTCATAACTGTTTGAAATAGTGTTGTAGCTGATTACCATGATCCTTGCAGATTTGACTCCCATTGTATTTATTGAGAAATCTCACTTCAGTGAAGGAGTAGACGTCCATATAATCTATGTATAGAAGTGCCAGTTCTAACAACCACATTTAGCATTTGTTTGGCTAAGATAGACATGAAGTGTTCCTGTTAAAGGTGCCATTTCTGACAACAAAGTTCCTCCACAGTAGTTTTACACATACCTTTAATGATTCAACAAAATGTTACGGACATCTTGCAGTTCTTCATGTTACCTTTGAGGATACATTATTCCAGGTCATCTATAAACATGATCATTGTTATTATAGTTGTAATTGTCGTATCCGCTGAAGAGTACAAGAAAATCAAATATGCGGTGCTTCCAAATAATATTGGTTATGTCTTTTGCCAGCTCGGAGTATAAATCCTATTCCGAGTGATGGTCCAGATAATGTATGGCGGTGAAAAACAGCTATAATCAAATACATGATGCATCTGGTTTCCACTTTTTTTGGTATTTTTTAACGCCTTCAGCAGAAATTTTCACGGTGAAACAGTGAAAACAAACAGCTAGGCAATCAAATACATGATGAGAAGTAAGCTTGACATCTGGGCAGTTTCCACTTTTTTTTTGTATTTTTTAACGCCTTCAGCAGAAATTTTCACGGTGAAACAGTGAAAACAGGTGAAACAGCTAGGCAATCAAATACATGATGAGAAGTAAACATCTGGGCAGTTTCCACTTTTTTGGTATTTTTTAACGCCTTCAGCAGAAATTTTCATACTAAACAAGATTGCTACCTGCACTTTACGGCTCGCATATCTTTAAATTGTCTCTATATCAGAATTTTTTTCATCTATTGAATATCTCTCCACAGATTCAGGCACTGTTATGTCCAATTGACAAATAATTACTGGAACAGAAGGGATTTAAAAAAAAAAAAAAATTATCTCTATTGTATAAGGACACAATTTTTAAATGTTTTATTTTTGTAACCTAGCTAGCATATTTCTTATTAGTTTTATACAAAACCTTGATGAATAAAGTTTCCTGTTTGATTTGAGTATTAAATACACTTGATTAAAATAAAAGTACAGATGAAACATTTTTAATTTTTGATGTTTTCATATTTAATTAGATGGAAAATTGTTTTAAATATTTAAAATAATATTCGAAACACGGCATTTATTCGCAATTTACTTTTCAAAGAAATCTGAAGAATCTTTAATAACATTTATCTATGCAGAGATCTATGTTGCTTATTCAAAACTGAGCAGATGGGAATGAATTATAGATTTAATATGCATCTGATAAAGAGAATTTATTGTAGAAGAAGAAAATTAATTAGCCGAAATATTTGAAGATGACGCTTAAAACCTCAATTTAGATTAAATTCTCTGATGAATTTCTGAATACATCTAGAGTTTAATTACCGTAAGATATCAGATAAGATAAAGTCAATGTTAATTTAATTCATGAAAGATTATTAATATGATAATGCATTTCTAACATTGGCGTTCGCTATTCAATGAAATAAATGCATACGAACCATAATCTATTCTAAAATAATTTATTAATGTTGTTATGTATAAAAATTAATGTTATTAATTTAATAAGGTTGTTATAAATTTTTTAAAATAAAAGCGATCTTATGTAAATTCTTTAAGGGAATTGATTTTGATTATTTCATATTATTGGAGTGAAAAGAATTAAATATTTCAATTGGCGATTTTAATATTTTCAAGGATAAAAATGAATTTTTTTTTAATTTAAAAATCAAAGTAATTATTTCACATTATATATCACTAAAAATTAAATAATAAAATATAATAAATTAAAAATTAATAATTTATTAAATATAATATAATAAATATATTAATATAATATAATATAATTAATTAATTAAATAATTAAATACATACTATATCACTAAAAATAAAATTAATTTGTGATATGTAAATAAATTAAATAATATGGTACTGGAACTATTTATTTATTAAAAGTTATTATTTATTATACATTCCTTCCGAATTTTTGTATCTGATCTTAATAAACTAAGACATATTTTAATTAATTTCTGGTTTGCTTATCGACATTTTTGATTTTTATTTATTAAAAAGTACATTCTTATAGACTATTATAACAATAAAAAATATTGCTAACGGGCGAAGTTATCTAACAATTTCTTAAAAGTTTTAAAATATGCTTTTACTATTTCGAGATTTTTTGGGATAATTGATAATAAAGATTTTCCCTGTCAAACAAAAAAAATAATAATCAAAATATTTTCTAATTTTTTGAAGCAGCCTTTTAGAAGGAAGCCATTATTAGTTTAAAAAAATTAATTGAATTTTTCAAATAGCCTGAAAAATGATTTATAAGCAAACCATCGATAAATATATTTTTCGCAAAAATTATTGTTCTCGGGTTTTTTTTTTTTTGTTTATTTTAAAGCGCTTTAATTAAAATTAATTTTTAGCTTGAATTTTTTTATATTTCTCAGTTTGAAAATTTTAAATTTATTACATATTGAATGCAAGATAGATGAATAAATATTATTTGTTTACTCAATTACTTATGGATGCTCATTCCACCCTCCCCTTTTCTTTTAGCATTATTTTTTAAATGAAAATTGTCTTGGGCTTTCCACGTAGTTCACTTTTACACATTGAAAAACTATACAATATTAATTTCATTTACTAAGAATAGTTTTATTAGGACATGAGTTTTTACAATAAATCGCTTAAAAAAAAAAAAGAAAAAAAAATTATCAATACATATTTTTGATTTATTCTCTTATTTTCAAAATGATAATTTTATATATTAATGATCAATTTATTTTCAATTATTAGAAATGATTAATTTTTATGTTTTATTAATTTTTATATTTATTTTTAATATCAATTTATAACTATCAATTATATTTTTATTCATTTTATTTATTTTTTTTTTTTTTACTAAATTTTTCGAAATGAATTTTGTATCAAAATATCTCTACATGGCTTTAATAAATAGATTTAGGCATCAAAAATTTGAAATACTTGGTATTAAAAAATATATTATTGAACATAATAAATTAAAAAATCGATTTTATTGTTCATATTAATTTATTAAAAACTCTTAAAAATACACATATAATTGTCAATTTCTGCACATATAGATTTAGTGTGGGCTTTTTTTTTTATGCACTTTATCTGTAAATTGTTAAAAAATTATTGTCATAATTGTATATACTTTCTCAATTTATAGTACAACTTATAAACACTATTAACCGAAATATATGATAAATTCAATTATTCTTTTGGTTACCAGGATTTTGTATAGCATGCTCATTTATTTTTATAAAATAATTAAGACACATTTTGAAGATATTGTTAAAAAATGAGCAATATATAAAAAATATCAGCAAATCTATATAATATATCAGCAAATATATGTCAAAAATTATAAAAATTACAGCAATATATAAAAATAACAGCAAATATATAAAAATATCAGCAATATATAAAAAATATCAGTAATATATTAACAATATATAAAATATCATCAGGTATGTAAAATATCAGCAATATTTTCTATATAAAGAAGAAAAGAAAAGATTGAAGGTGTGTATTTATCGCATCTATTTTGAAAAGTAAAAGATCAACCACCACAGCAAATATGTTCAAAAATTTTCTCTATTTTTAATGAGCGATATGATTTATTCAATTCTACTATTAACTCACACTCTCCCTATATATATCTTGTTCAAATTTTCAATCTTTAATAAAATACTTTATATTCAATCACTCAAGTTCAAATAAATTTTTTGAACTTGTAGAGGATGACACTTTGATATTAATACAATTTTTCGAAATATCAATTCATTAATTAAATTTAATTAATTAATTTAATTTTTTAGATTTAAGTTGCATGTATCTAATAATAGATGGCGCTAGATGCAAGAGGAAAATTTCAACTTTTTTTTTGTAAAGGACTTTTCTGCAATATAAAAAAAAAAGTAGGAATTGACTTTTATTTTTTTTTTTATATTACTTGTTTTTCTTCTTACATTTATCTGGGATATTTGTAACGAACTCAGACGAAACGCGATCACCTGCAGACGACATTTTTAGGTTGTTTTTTTTCCAGATCATCTTTCGCCAAAATCGATACTTCTGAGAATGGTAATCCTGAACGAATATGGTATTGACGTAATAAATAAAGTCAGATTAAAATTAAAAATTCCGATTTTATTCTTCATATTAATTTATTAAAAAAAAAACTCTCTCCAATACACATATAATTGTTAATTTCCATATAGATCCTATGGAGTGCTTTTTTTTATGCACTTTTCTGTAAATTGATAAAAAAAAAAAGTGGTTACAATGATTGTATTTTGTTTTCTCAATTTATACCACTTATAAACACTATTAACATAAATATACGCTAAATTAAATTATGTTTTTGGTTACCAGGATTTTATATAGCATGCTCATTTATTTTTATATTTATTGTACATAAAATAATTAAACACATTTTGAAGATATTGTTAAAAAAATATGAGCAATATATTAACAATGTATAAAATATCACCAAATATATAAGAATATCAGCAATATATTGACAATATATAAAATATCAGCAAATATATAAAAAGTCAGCAATTATGCAAAAATATCAGCGATATATTAACAATATATAAAAATATCGGCAAATATGTAAAAATATCAGCAAATTTATATATTCAGCTGATATTTTATATATTGTTAATATATCGCTGATATTTTTTATATTTGCTGATATTTTATATAATATCAGCAATATATAAAAAATATCAGCAGTGCTTTCTATATAAAGAAGAAAAAAAATTGAAGGTGTGTGCTCATCGCATCTATTTTGAAAAGTAAAGATCAACCAACACAGCAAAATATGTTCAAAATTTTCCTCTATTTTTTATTGAGCGATATGTTTTATTTTCTTCTTACCTTTCTCTGGGATATTTGTAACGAACTCAGTCGAAACGCGACCACCTGCAGACGACATTAGGGTGTTGCCAGATCACAAACCGATACTTCTGAGAAAATCCGCCGAAAGCGTTAGTAACTGTTAACCGGCAAAAAAACCATCAAGTAAAAAAAAAAATTCTTTTCCTTTTCAGCTGTTGTTGCATCGCTGCAGGTCAAACTTAACAAAGAAACGCCATTTACTCGAAAACTGTGATTCCCTGTTTTGTTCTTTTTTTTTTTTTCTTCTACTTCTTCTATTCGAATTTTTTGCGTTCTGTTTCGCAGAAGAAGAAAAAAAATCTCAGGTTCATTTGAAATTAGCACCTAGCTGTTCTTTTCATAGATTTCCGTCCAAAGTGAAAAATAAATAAAATAAAAATAAAAAAAAAATATCCGTCAAATGACGATTTGACGATGTAAAGAAAATAAAGAAAATCGTTTAGAAAAATTGTGAGAGCTCATTATTTTTCACCTCGTGGAATAATTTACTTCTTTTTTTTCTTTTCTTTTTCTTTTTTTTTTCACAAAAGCACAACACCAAATAGCAATCTTTCTCCTCTTCTTGAGATTTATTGCATGGAAGTTAAATTTTTCTTTTTCTTTTAAAGTTATGACTTCCATATCAGCCAGAAAGATTTTTTTATTTTTCTAGTAATTACGTATTGAAAGGTATTTTCTTTTTTTTTTTGCTTTTTACATACAATTTTTATCCTATGCTATTTGCTTTTAATCAGCCTGGGAACATAGTACCTAATAAATTTTATTAAAAGAAAGTTTTTATTGGCGACGAATTTCATTGTGATTCTTTTAATTATTATGCATGAGTTAAATCAGCTTGCGTTACATAATTTAAAATTGTTAGTTAAAGTATTCCATGATGCATTTCAATGGACAAAGGGATATAATAAAATAGGTTATTAACGATAAATTATCTACATTGTTTATTTTTTTATGTGGGGATTTAAATTTTTTTTTTTATGTTTACATGTGGGATTTAAGTGAAAAAAATATATTTAATTACTTGGCCATAAAGAATATTTCTTGAAAAGAAATATTACACTTTTGAAACTAAATAAATTTGAATTTAAATTCGTGCATATATTTCTTTTTTCTGTCTGATGCCTTAAGTATGCTAAAGGGAAATAAAATGAATTGGAAAGTTAAAAAAAAATGCAAATATAAACAGAATCTGAAATTTAAATATTCAAAAACTTCTTTATTTTTTCGTGATCTGCGTATAACATATTTCGACATTTTAACAATGGTATCTTTGAGTCTGTCTTGAAATAATGTCTTCTTTTTTTATACAAAACCTTTGTCTCATGAAACTTATTGAATAAGATACTAAAGAAATTTTTCTAAAGACTATTGAAATACAAATAAGTTAGTTTTTTGAAAAGAAAGGGTTTCATACAAAAAAAAAAGGGCAAAAAGAGGAACGACAGGAAATTTCACAAATCTGCTCATGCATTTTCTATTATGTTCATTTTAAAAATATTAAACATTTTTTAAGGAAAGTATAAGTTAAGAATATTTAAAAAGAACTTTAAAAGAAAAATGAAAGTTCCCTTACAGAAAAACAAAAAAAAAATACCTTTATTAAACTATTTGTTTAATATTTAAAATAAAACTTTAGATTAATAATTTCCTGTAAATATTTTAACTCTATTCTAATTAATATTTAATATACATTTAATGGTCCATTAAATTATTTGCTGTATTTAAATATTTATTTTTTAGATAACTATTTTAACTATTATATCTTGAATTTAGTATATGAAATAGATAAAGAAAATTGTTTTCTATAATTCGATAATGGTTGGCGATTAGAAAATCTTGTTAAAAATTATATTATTCATTAAAATAATAAGAATTCATTAAAAGAAGGAACGATTCTATCGCATAATGCCTTCATAACGCTCGTTCAATATTAAAATCGCTTGAAAAGCAATTACGTGTGTAGTTAATAGTTAAATTAATGGTTTTATTCGAAAGTTTAAAGAACTTTCAAAAAATTTCTGGAAAATGTTTTAATAGATTAATTGGGTTATTGTAAAATAATGCATTTTGCAATATAGATATATATATATATATATATATATTGAAATAAATTTATTTACTGGTTATTATGTTAACAATAAATAAACGACATATATAGTTGAATTTCTGCTAAGAATATTGATAAATGATTTGATTTTATAAAAAAAATACTATAATTTTTAAATGAATTAATAGATTTTAATACTTTAAATAATGAAAGTTAGTGTTATAAATGTGCTCTTATCTTTGCATATAAAAGATAAATTAATGAATTTAGATGAATGAATTTTTAGAGGTTATTATTAATGTTTTTAATTTTGAGCAATATGATAAACTGAATACGTTGTATATGACATTTCTCTTTTTCTGTTTCGTATTAACAAGCATAAAAACTCTTAGGATTACAATAATTAGTAACAAAATTTAGCAAATTAAAGCAGTACATTTTATTAATTAATTCGGTAATTTGTAACAAATTTTTCCTGTCTAATTAGCCTGAAGTGTGCAAAAAATGACCGTAGAACAACAAACCAAACCTCTAAGTATCTTATATTATTTTTGCCACCTGATGGCCAATTGGCTAGCTCTCTGGCCTTTAGTACCACAAGCTTCGGGTTCAGTCCCCCTGGTGACTT